>DWGR01001077.1:0-17702 GCA_018247715.1 Heliconius burneyi
TATAAATTGCATAGCGGGTTAGACATAGCAGGACGTGAACGCGCCCTAATTGGCGAGTGCGCTTGGATAGTATCCAAGAGGCGCTGGTTGGCTGTTTCAAATTTATATGTATATAATTTTAATTATAATAATTATTATTTTCTCCCTGAATATTATTTGTCACAATTTCAATACAAATATGAAAAAATTGGCTTTTCTCCTAGCCAATTTTTTCCCCTCTCACACTGAGGAAAACCTATTTTTTATGGGAAAAGGACAAGATCTAGAATCGAGACACTGAACTTTAATAAATAATTTAAATATAATTCTCCCAAGTACGGATTGAACCCACTATTAATCGCGCCAACTAGCAAACACAGTAATATCTCTCAATAGTTGAATTATATCGATATAACACACACATACACAGCGATCGGTCAGAGTGCTTAAGCGAATGTATTTATTTGTTCGTTTCGATAGAAGAAATAAAATGCAATACTTACATTTTTTTATTTACTTTTGCTACATAACAAAAGAGCTTACAGAATATAAATGAAAGTTAAAAACAAAACCTTCCTAGAACGTAAATGAAAATAAAATATTGAAATTGTTTTCTAAATATACACAAAGAGAATATTCGTGAATGAACTGTTTTAAAACCACAGTCAATAGACATTTAAAGACCAATAACGGTAAAGAATGTACTCGTTTAGAAGATAAATGTATGAATCTGAAGCTTGACCATTTCAGAAATGGTTTCACTACGTGTTATATGTATGTAGATGGATTAACGAGCTCGTGTAATATGGTAAGTGCTAAGTAATCGATAATAGTTTATGTATATATCTTTTTGTTCAGTTTGAAATTTTTTCCACATAATGCAGACAAAAATTATTTAGCATCACGAGTCAAAACCCGAACGAAGTTCTTTTCTTGTCACTTCAAATCGATACTTTATGTGTTGAGTGGTGAAATATATAATATATAAATCTAAATCACATAAATCTAAACGCGACGGTTGTGGGTTCCATCCCCACTCGAAGAAGTGATATATTTATTTACGTTTATATTTCTATTTCTACGCTCTGGTGTCAAAGAAAAGCGCGGCGTTAAGTTCTGCCACTTAAGACGCAATGCCTCCAGAATTCAGCAGAAAGTGGGGAACGGAGTGTCTTAACACTATGTTCTTTTTTTCTAGCTTGCTATGTGCAGGATAACCCGTGAAGCTGATAGTGTAATCTATCTCTCTATACGTTTATGTACCTTATTTTAAGTAAGTACTCAGTTTTAGTTTTTTCAGCTTTACTATGTATAATAATTCATTGTTTCGGGTTGAGATCATAAATATTTCACTTCTTCGAATAAGAATCGAACCCACAACCAAGTTTATCGTAGTGATATAATAAATGTGAAAATTTGTGTTGGAACAAACATTCGTTCCATTATCACGCTAAAATTTCTGAACGATTTTAAATTGAATTACTGTAGATTACATTACTATATAATAGATTATAACATATAAAGTATAACTTCTGTAGAGATATTATATAATTTGGCTTTAATATTAAAATAATATTAAGCAGGCAAAGCCACGCATATGTTACTAGTATTAACATATGGATATACTTAATTGAGGTGAGAGGAGGTACCATGCTAATCTAAAATGTATTATATTCAGCGAAGTCATTCATGCTTTTCAAATCTTAATCGAGATGTTGGCTGTTGGCTTAATGGAAAAGCATATTCACTCAGACTCACTATCGTTGACTCCACTGGCAAATAAAGCGATGTTTCGAGCAGATACGCTTTTGCCAGCGAACACAGAAAATAGCCCTAATGGCCTTCACGGTTATAGAACTAAAGTTGTATTTGGGTCGTTTAAACATGGTATTGACATACACTCGGTGTAATAGTTACTTTACGTCCGTTTTGAATTGGTTTTCTAAATGTCCATAGTGCCGAGTGTCTTGAATGTAACATTGTAAACACTCAATATATTTCATGTAGATTTTTAGTTTTCGCCTGATAAATTTAGGAAACAGGTAAACTTGAGGCAAGCGTAAGCAACACGATGCTCGTGTAACTGTAAACGCGATGGTGGTTGGTTCGATTTCCATTTTGGGTGGTGAAATATATTGTATTATTATCATGTTCCTCGCTCTCGTAATGAGGTAAGCGCGGCGTTTAGTCCGGAAAGTGGGGAATAGATGTGTCTTAATGGGCATCCCTCTGCCTAACCTGCCATGAGCAATACTAGACGTTGCTAGACTCAGAATGCTTTTAAGTTAATGAAAAGTGGGAAATATAGTAACTATATGCTTATGACCTAATGTAAATTGTATTTGAAGACAAGAATTGATTCAAGAATTTTCATACAAGCTTCCGCCAACTAACGCTATCATCCATGTCACAGCTTTTGTATGTTATTAAAGTTTTTATATAGAGATACTATCCATTCTACGTGGTATGGCTTGAGCCAATACTTAATTTGAGAATTTTCTGTAAAGAACAAAAGAATATTACGAGTATGTTGTAAACTTTTTGATAATAACTTTAATTTGATATTAAAATGCCAAGTATTTTATATGCTGTATACATTATTATCTAAAGAGAAGAAACTTAATATTCCGTGAATTTAATGTACCAAAGCGTTGCAGAGGGAGCTCATAATGCCTCCCAAAATCGTCTGCACCTTGAAATGAATGAACTCATAATAGTTCTAGACAGATTGGGATCTTTTAGAAAACTCTCAGGTTTTTTTTTAAATTTCATTAAGCATATAGTTGATATTTAACCTGTTTCTGCTCAAAGATTTATTTGTAGATTAATATCTCAATTCCCTTTTTTTATTTAAAGAGGCTAAGTGAGGATACATAATTAGTAATAGGTTATCTACATCATTATATTGACGAGGAAGGGAATTACAAAACAGTAATCCCATGAGAATATTAAATCAGCTTCACGCTGTATCCCGCACACTGCAAGGTACGCAGAGGACAACTAGTATTAAGACACTCCGTTCCCCAATTTCTGCTGAATTCTGGAGGCACTGCGTGTTGAGTGGCAGAACTCAATGCCGCGGCTTGCCTCAATGCCGCGGCTTGCCTCAATGCCGCGGCTTGCCTCAATGCCAGAGCGAAGAAATGGAAATATAAACGTAAATAAATATTTCACTTCCTCGAGTGGGGATTGACCCGACAACCGTCGCGTTACAGTTACACCCTTGTGCCGCTGTGCCACGACAGCCTCACTTATTTTATATAAAATCATTTTCATTTTCCCAGTTGAATAGGCTGAGTGGGATGACGTTTCGATATCAACACAACAAGTAATCTTTATTATTGATAGAAGAATGACTTAACTTTTCTTTTAAACCTAAAAATTGGTAACAAAACCTAATCTAAGTTATTAGTTATATAAACAAATAAGTATGTTAGTATAATTATAGCATATGAAACTCACTTTGGCAGCGTAACTAAAGAGCGTCGCTGCGGGAACGTTAGTCGCCGTTAAGGAAGCGCGCGGGAATTCTCAGACAGCGTGATAAGTTTGTCCCGCCACCGCCCACTCGCAAGGAATCCAGCTTAATTAAATTACTGGGTGTTTATGAGATTTATGTTATAGTGTAATATCCTAGTTAAGTTTATTTTTAAATGCATGTTTAAAAAACAGGCTATGGAATGGCTGAGTCTGTCAGAAGGCTTGGAATGTTTCCAAGAGGCGAGGGTTCAAATGCCGTTACGTTCAAAATTTTATACATTTTCTAAAAATATTTTTCGTTCCTAAGTTTGGAATTACATTATAAAACTGTAAATTATATAAAATAATTATTTTGAACATATGACATATATTAATGTATATATCATAATGTAGATATATGATATGTAAAATATTTCTCAGTTTATTAAGATATAAGGGAACGATATATTTATTCAACCAGAGCGTTTTACAAAACAAATATTACAAAATTAAAAAACCTTATCTAAATTAAGATGATTTTTTTTCTTATTTGTTTTCAAGTAACATGAATCAAAATTTGTAAATTGTCACTAAAATGCAGGATTCAAAGCAATTTATGTAAGTAATTAGATATAAATACTAAACTTTTGAAAAAAAGCTTAGAGTTTTTTTTCATGGTGTATTTATAAAGTCAACAATTCTAGCCGTTTTATTTGATACGCATTATAAGTGAGTTGTGCAAAAAGATATTATATTCCGCAATTTTGTTACGGTGGCCATTTTAGATTAACAACAATATAGACTATATGTCGTCAATGTCATTAGAATTGAAGGCATAATCCAAATTTCAGCTCAATCGGATATTAGGAAGTGGGTTACATTGAACTTACAAGATTTCACCAATACTATTACACTAGCCCGACGACGGGCCGGCGAGTCAAACAAATACATGTAACAATTACTTGACAAATTGTACCGTTGAAAATCTCCTCTTAAAGCATACAGTGATATTAGGTTCTCCCAGATTACTGTACTGCGTCCAAAATAAAGAGTATAGCTAAAATCAATAGAATATAGCTTAAAAAACATTGAAAAATTTCACTTTTCTTCAAATTGAGATTCTAGGATTTTATTAGATAGTTAATACTCAGCAGGGTAGGCAGAGGTAACATAGTGTTAAGACACTCCGTTCTTAACTTTTCGCCGAATTTGTCGAGCATTGCGTGGTGAGTGACAGATTTCAACGCCGGGGTTTTGTGTTTGTGTTATAGCAAAATTTTATAAATAATTCATCCTCTCGAGTGGGGATCGAACCCACAACCGTCACGTTACAATCACACATTTGTGCCACTGCGTCACGACAGCCTCAAGAAATTTATACATTTATAATATATTATTAACATATTAAACCTTTTCCAATAAATGCAAACATAGCAGTAAAATGTTTTTTTGTTACAACAAAAATAATAAAATATCCCCTCGATACTGAAGACGATTATTTTCATTTTACTGAACATTTTCTTGTACAAATAAAGTGAGCTTTATCTCATGTAAATGAGCAATAGCAACTGCAAGTTATCAAGAAATCCTTGATTGCCTCCGAGACTAGAATTAATTAGGTTAAGAGTGATGAAAGAAAAATAAAATATATTTTTATAAGAGCGTCGAACAATGTGCACTATTTTCACTTAATGAAGTGAAGGTAGTGAACATTGTTTAACGCCATTCTATATAAAGATATTAAATGTTGAAGAAATATAGAGCTGGTGTTACGGTTTGTTCTATTATACTAAATTTTTCTTTAGGAATGTGAGCAAAAAAAAACGTGACAAGTTCGAGTTGACCTTATAAGGATTTCGTTTTCTCATGAAACAACAAAACAGTATCTAATTAATATAAGCATTACATTGACATCACAGCGAAGAAATTTGAATCAAATATTTTATTTCCTAGAGTAGGAATGGAATCCACAACCTGTCGCATTTACAGTTACCCTTTGTTCTCCTGGGCCATGACTGGCCTCAAAATAAATGTACTGTGAGAAAAGGAGGTTTTCTGTAAAATATGAATCATTTTCGTTGTTGAAATGCGGTACAAAAGTCAATTATTTACTGATGAATGAATTTCAACAAAATTGCGCACTTTGCCAATATCGAACGTATGAATGGACGAGTTGGGTAATTAAAGGATGCTGGTAGCATTTACGTATGGTAATTTTATATATTGAAGTATATTGGGGGAGTTTAGTGATATTTTGATTGGATACGAAATTAACAGAGCTCATGATAGAAGAATAAAACGTGAGTAACAGAAGTGGGAAAGGATTGCTTTAACACCAGGTTAGGCACCCAGCAGGGTGTATAGCGGGGTAGAAAATTAAAAATATATAAAGCATACTAGGTAAATACAAAAACTAAATTGTAACAAATGATATGAATTATATAAGCTTTGTGCTAACTTATTGTTTCAATCGCGTCACTCTAAGTAAGTATAAGTATAATATAACTTGTAAATTGTATGTATTTTTCTTTTCTCATTATATTTTTAGAAGTTTCGTCGTTAATTTGTTTCAAATGAAAAAAAAAAAACTAAAAGAAATTCAAAAGTAATGTCAAATATAAATCTTCATTAGCGCCCCGTTATTTAATTAACCAACATTCTTTGCGCGCGACAACGTTATTACGGTGTTTGTGAAGTTCCGCACGTACCTCCGCAGGGAACTAGTAGCGGCCGCAGACATGCTGCGGAATGCTGGAAATACATGTTTGCGTCGCACTCGTTACGCTAAAGGTGCTATGAACGCTTCTCGTGTGGTCCTATTTTAATTTGGCAATGGACTCATAGATAACATAAGAAAATAACATGCGTTTTAAATTTCATAGGTAAAGTCAATTTTATAGGTATTTCATGGAAATAAATCACAACAAACTGTACAGTTATATCCCATTTTATACTTTAATAAAAATATTATTTTACGTAAAGCTTTTATAAGTTGTAATCTTAAAATTGGCAGGACGCCTCGATGGGCGAGTCTCAAAACTCGCACTTAACCGGTTCTATAAATATTATTTTGGTCTTTGTATTTATCGAAAAATATCTAGAGTGGAATTTTCGGCGGATAAAAATAACCCAGACTAAATGTCAATAATATATTGAATCTGTGTCCCTTCTTCTACAAAAGTTTCTCCATTAAAAAAAATATCAAACACAAAATTCCTATCTTCACGCATCAACTGGTAAAATGTTATTTTAGTAACTGTTAGAAACATTTAGTCAACACTGAATATTCTAATCTCAACATCTAAGGGCAGTTTGTGAAGTAAACTAAATGACCCTTTTCAATAGCGAAGCTATTTTGTAGGCTGAACGTCCAATCACAATATCACCTGAGGCTCAGATAAGAACGTAAAATCTCATACTTATGAGTACATATATTAGGTACTAGATTATAATAGACTTGTATTCTATTAATTCTATTAATATAAGAGGAGAACTGAAATATATTTCAAGTTCTTAAGAATTAGGATTTTGCTATTAATACGTAAAATATCTTCGCTATTTCATTATTAAAATTATCGTTTTTTTTTCAGCTTCCCAATGTATACCGCTTTAAGAAGGGTAGTTAGAGAAGCTCCCTCTGCCTACCCTATGTTATATATTGTTAAGATACTCCGCTTTCCACTTTCCGCCGAATTCTGGAGGCATAGCGTGTTGAGTGATGAAATAACCTGTCGTGGTTACAATGAAACGCTTGTGCAACTGCGCCACGTCTAACCTCAAGATGCTTATAGACTGAGATCCCAGGGTAAATTAAATAAATTTTACTTAGATTTTTGTTGGACTATTGTTTTTTTTTTATTAATCTTTTTATTTTTATGTTCATTGTTTTGAAGCGTGTTATATTAGATATAATACAGTATTAATTCACTTTGTCAACTTGTCACGATGGTTTTTTTCTACCTCAGGCTATATCTATTCTATCTATATATGGCCTATAGGCCTGACCTAACGCGACAAAACGCAACCTTCACTCAACACGTAATGCCTCCAGAAATCGGCGGAAAATGGGGAAAAGAGTATCTTTCCATTAGGTTCTCTCTGCCAATACTGATATGTGCGGGATACAGGCCGTGGGCGACATAGTGATAAACAACTTCTAAGTGCTATTATTAGCTTTTCATAGAAAATCCATCTTTGTTAACTTTATCGTCAAAACGTTATCAATATTTAACCCCCATTCTGATCTATTACAGAATAACGGACAAGTCGACAGTAAGAAGCTTACTTAATTAGTGAAGCAAACAAGCGCATCTGTCCGGGCCGCTGTCGCACCCGCGTCACACCGCGTCAAACTTGACGGAGTACGATATGTTTTCTGAGATTTTACCTCAAAATATTTTTAGTTGCGGCCATGGGGGTTAATAGTTTGAGGACGGGGTGGCTCAAAATGTCTTAAACAATTGACGGAAAGTGTTGTCGTGAATTTTAACTATAACAATATATGAAGGAGCCGTGTGTATTGATCCTGGGTTCTCCATACAGATATTAAAGTTATTTTAAAGAGTTCGGATCGGACCTATAATCAACGCATTTACAGTTGCTATCACACTGCACCACGTTTGCATAACTAATATCAAAATAAGCTTGACGTTGCATCTCGCACTAAATTTCTACCCTAGCAATGAAAATATAAATTTAAATAAATATTTCATTTCCTCGAGTGGGGATCGAACCCACAACCTGTCGTGCTTACAGTCACACACTTATGTCCCAGCGCCACAATAGCCTCTAACTAGCATAGGAAATTATAAAAATATTGTTATATTTTAAGCAATTATTGTATATCCCTATATAATAGTAATATTAAGAAAGGCTTATGTGTCATAAGATTTTCATTGCCGCCAGAAACAAGGTAAAAATCTATCAACATTCAAATGTTTTAATAATGCAAATAGCTTAGGTAAAACAGCCGTACATATTCACTGCTTTTTAAAATAACTAAAATAGCCTGAAGCACATCGTATAGAGCCTCACCTCGTGCGAACCCGGCCGCTTCAAACTTCAGTATTTTACTATTTTTCTTTTGATAACATAAAATTCCTAGCCTAAAATAGCTCTAGGAAAATACCAAGTCTCGAAGTTTAAGAAGTGAAAAATAGGAATACCTTTTACTTACTGGCATCTGAACGTTTTAGTTTAATTAGATTTTTAATTAAAATGTATTGTTGTTAGTTTTATTTAATTTAAATGATAAGTTGATCGACTGCAATCGGGAAATGAACGCAGAGTAGAGTAGAGAAAATGTTAAATAAAGACACTCCGATTCCCACTTTCCCCCGAAATACTGCTAAATATTGAAAGACTTGCTTAACTTAATTATTTCATATTCGTGTTAGATTCTGAGAATTATAATCTTGGTTTAATTTATTATATTATTGAGCCCTTAGGCTCCATATTTATAAAGTTATATCAAATGTGTTTATTTGTGTTTTCTTATTAAAGCTTCGTTGTTTAACGTTGTTACTATAGGCACGTTGAGAGAATGACCAATGAGATAAAATTACGAAAAAAAAAGATATATGAAAAACGAATTAATTACAACTCGTACGAGAAGCCTCTCCTGCGACCTCGGTTGAATTTAGAAAACAGTATACAACGACGATACCAAAGGAAGGGAAGAGTACCGAAGAACACATAAATAGCATAAGGACACCCCGTTGAGCAAAGTGAAGGATGTATACCATTGTCTTTCTTATAACTAAGAGAGGTTTTGGGCTTTTAAAAAAGTAATGTCCCTAAATGACAATCAATGATTCATTCGGAACATACAAACAGATAGACTTTTGAACTTATAAGTAATAATAAAAACAAGAATATATTACACTATAATATAATTTTATAAGTACTTATATAGGTTGCGATAGAAACAAACGTTAATGCTAGGACAGCGTAATAACCCTCCATTCATTCGGGCCGGCCGCGGCAAATAAATTGTTACAGTTTTTCTTTGACGCCTCTAGAATATTGGTATAAAATACAAATTGCGAGTGAAAGCGATTTTTGTGCAAAATAATATTAAAACTGGTGGCTCCGAGGCCTGTCGTAAAAATGACAGGTTGTAGATTCGATTTCCCACTCGAAAAAGTGAAATATTCAATATTTTTTCAATATTAATATATTAAATATTTTTAATTAATTCACTCTGGTGATGAGTTTCCTAATTCAACACGCAATGCCTCAAGAATTCGACGCAAAATGGGGAGCGGAGCATCTTAATATTAGGGTTCCTCTGTCTGATTATCCCTATTGTATTAAACAACATAGTAAAAAAAAACAATTTTATCACATAAAATAATATAATAATGAGATGATATGTAGACTTAAAGCGTGGTCGAAGCGGTGTAATACCATAAAACTTAAAATATGAGTGCAGTGCAATGATTCATTCTCAGCTCCAGAAAGGATTTACTGTAGTAGACACGTTTCTCTTGCAGGACGCGGGTAATTTAAGCACTTAGATATCTGTGACAAGGCTGCTTTTAAGATTGGTGTAAAGTATAAATATTTGAAATTAGACTTAATTTCTTTCGGATTTCACTAAAGCTACTTCTTCTTTACCACTTCCCGTCCAATAACTTAGTTGGATTTCTTTTTAAAATAAGTTCTCCTATAGTGTAATTTTCTGTATATTTTGTAATTTACTGTATATTTCTCCATTCAACGTGACATTGGAGAAGTGATCAGTGCTCTGCTGGTACGATCGGAATACCATAATCAAAGAACAGCAACACTTTCCATCTAAATGGTAAATATTGCTTATTAAAAGGCTGCATACAATTACAGTATAATTACAAGTTTTTCGTAGGTATTAATAAAGACTTTAGAAAATGTTATATCTTCAAATTATAGATTAAATTTGCCTCGTCCTTAACTTGCTGTTATAATATTAAGAAAATAATTTGTTTTCCGTATATTTTTATGCGTCGTCGTATAGTTCTAGACGTCACTTTACAAGGGTCTTGAAATATAGAGAGGATATCTATTTTCTAGGCAACTGTGAAATCCTTAGATTGCATCAACGCTTAATTTTCGGCTTGACGTGATCGAAAGCAAGCTTATTTAGTATTAAAAAAAAGTGACCAATTATCTAAATACTAGGATTTCTTTCTACTTGCTATATGCGGGATTAAGCGTGATATTATAAAAAATATATACCAAATATGGTACCTCATAAAAATATTATATTAAGTAATATGTTTTTAACTTGCACCAAAAGGTTATTAATGCCCCGCTAGTATTTGCCTGCTGTACTCATCCGGAATGTTAAGAATCGAAGCCCTGACCTTATCCTTGAAAGAGGGCGCTGGAACAATTTTTTAGTTTTACGCTAAATTTAATTTTGCGATACAGTATTTTTATCACGTCTCTGTCGTCACACGTTTAAATTTATTTTCTTTATTTTTACTTACTATGAAGGCGAACGCTGTTTTCGTTAAAACAATAATGGTTAATATTACTAAATGGTTTATGTACTATGAACGTAGATAATTACTAGGTTTTTCATATTCCTTTTTATTAATTGTGTGTTGAGTGGCGGAATGCAACGCCGGGACTTGGTGCCAGAGTGAAAAAATGAAAATATCAATACATAATAATTTATTTCCCCTAGTGGGGATCGAACCCACAGCCGTACCATTACAATCACACACTCACTTGTGCCTCTGTGCCACGACAGCCTTATTTTTTATGTGTTTGATATATTTAAGATCCTTATTATTGGGCAGAACAAAATCATAATATCGCAAATGTGAATACTATAATCGTCTTTAATTACAACATTAGTGCCATAAGTGTCTCAAAGTATTTTACAAGGAAATGCTAATGTTAAAGAAATACAACACAATATAAATGCTAAATATGAACGCACTTGTCTCTCTTGTAGAGGATTCCTTTTCCGCACTCTGTTCCAACTACGTTAATTTTATAAATATGGCTATTTCATTATTTCTTGTTTTAGCAGATGCACAGGATATGTTTTCACGACATCCTATGAAAAACCTTTGATATACTTAATTGTACTTTTCCAACGGAAAAAAGTTTCCTACAACCATCAAGCAGTATTTATTTAAATAGCTATCGTTTGTCTAATAGACGTACGTTATCTGTTTTTCGAGTTAGTTTACTGTCCATTTATATTAATAGTCCTATGTAGAGACAAAATCAGTTAAGAGACGAGACAAGAGATCGGAGCCATCGGAGCACTGTAAATATATGTTATAAGTACTCAAACGAATTCAGAGTGCTGCAGGATACATCAGTACTAGAGCAAGCACACGCAGTACTTTAGAACTGATGGTATTTAATTATAAACGCGATGAAATAGGTTCCGATCCTCGTGCGTGAAAATAATTATATTAAGAAGCGGGATGTCTTTACACTAGGTTCTCTCTTCTATTGTGCTTTGCGGGATTAAAAATATAAAAATAAATTTAAAAATTTTCTTATAATAAAAAATATATTTATTAATTACAATTTAAATGACCGTTTCAAAATACACTGAAATATATGATGTACTTGTAAAAATATTTTTTGTTATTTCTGGCTATTTGTAACCTTATTAAAATATTAGTTTATTATAATATGTATATAATATAAATAGACGGTTAGAATTTTCCTTTTAAATAAATCCAATTATAAATTTAACCAGAAATACTATCTTTAAACATTCATACCTGTATAAGTTCGTAAACCATTCATAATATCACATACATCATTTGGTACTTGTCGTGTGGAGATGCGCTTGCATATTGGATGTTCCTGTCTGCGGTACAATGGACGTATAAACGAAATAAAGTACAATCCCACAGGATCAGTTAATCCTTCCATTTCAAAAATTCATTACAACACTCATTTGTTTGTTCCAATAAAAACAAAAGGTTTTTGCCGTATTTTTGTACAAATATAAAATTAATTTCACGCTGTATCCCGCACACAGCAGGTTAGGAAGAGGGAACCTAGTATTAAGACACTTCTTTCCCCATTTTCCACGGAAAGACTGAAAACATAGCGTATAGAGTGGCGTAACTCTACGCCGTGCATTGCCACGACACCAGAGGGAAGAAATTAAAATTAATACGAGTATTGTGGTATTCCCTGAAGTAGGGATCGTACCTACAACCAGTCGCGTTTACAATCACACACTTGTGACCTAGCGCCACGACTGATCACATGGAATATAAGTAAATTTTTAATTAAAGGGAAATATTTTTCAACGAGACATTGTTTTTTGATTTTTCCCAAAAAAAAGTCAATATCCAGTGACCTCATTACGAGATGACATGATCTCAGGGAGAGTGCTCTTTTATAAGCTCTACAGTGCAGAAAATGCAGTTTATTTCTTATGAAAAGGGTTATTTATATCTATATGTACATTTACTGGTACTGTGATTTTAATTTTGATTGAATATTGAAGAGGTAAGAAGTTAATTATTTTTAAGGGCTAGTTGAGTATTACTTTAAGATCTCTTAGATGGTATTTGAAATTTCATTTGATCACCAGATGCTCTTTTTGAAATCAGGTAAGAGGTATTGATACAATAGCTACAGCAAGTGATGTAAAATTTTTATTCATAATTTTCATATATGATTACCCCAATTTCACTGTATTTCAGATATATTTGGATAATTATCTGTCATAAGTGCTTAATCAGAATTATATACAAGCTTATAGTAGATTGATTTCAAATAATTGAACAGAATATTACGTTCGTTGGTACTTTCAAGTGTAAATTACATTAATTCACGCCTTGACGCCCGTTATTTAAAAATTTTATTGCGGTTTATAACCCTACAATTTATACAGCTTAACATTTGATGGTGGAATAACCAAAACAATTTTTTTTTATTTTTTTTGTTTATCTTTCAAATTGTGAATTAAATTTCTAAATATATTTTTAATTAGATGTGTATAAATTTTTTGCAACAAGGAATTTAATATTTTGCAATTTCTACTTCTTAAGTAACTTAACTCTAGATTTTAAGGTTCCATGTGCCTACCTTGCTATGTGCGCTGTAAGTAATATAATTTAAAAATCTCCAAAGCGAGCCAGTATAATATTACGAAATCAAATAGCTAAATAATCATTTCATTTCAAACGGTCTGCTCAGTTTATCCAACAAATTCTGAGCAAAAGCGTAATAGGCCAATCTGCGTCAATAATAAAGGGTATCTGATATTTAATTCCACTCAATCCTCTGTTACCGTCGTCCACTTCAAGGTATGAAGTTATATTATAAAATTTGTGGCTTTCTATCGTATTAAAAATCTAAAATCACTATCGAAGAAGCTGAAATTGAGAAAATTATTTTGTGTAATATTAAAAAATACTTTTTTTTAATATCTCTTTCCAATGGTAAAATAATTATTTATGTACTTTTATATATTATAGTACATGTATCTATTATATCTTTTGAGGAACATGTATTCACATTATTTTATCTAAAATAGAAGCTAGTCTTGGCACGTGGATATAGGCATGTGACTGTAAACGCGAAAGATTGTGGATTCGAATCTACTCAAGGAAGTTAAGTCATTAATATTTTAATTTCTTCGCTATAGTGTTGTGACAACCACTCCACGCCTCCACTTCAATACCCAAATTACTCGAAAAGTGGGTATTGGAGCGTCTCAACTTTAGGGTCCTTTTTCCTACCCTACTATGCGGTATACAGCATGAAGCTTAAAAAACTATTTATTTTGAAATAGAACTGGCACTAACTACTTTGACGATAACGTTACATACTATAAAAAATATATTTCAAATAATTGGTTATCTATAGCTGCATTCAGTGGACAGCAAACTCAATACTGTAACTATTTGGTATGGACTGAGATGGAATGGCAAATGAAACAGCTGGTTTTATCTGCGGGCTCGCAGGCACCGAGGTTCAATAGTGAGGACGTAATGATCCACCAGTTCACAGATTATACTCGTATAATTATTATTATGTTAATTTTGTATTATGTTGATTGTACACTTAAAAGCTATGGGTTCGATTCCCACTCGAGGCAATTAAATATTTAATATTTCAACACGCAATACCTCCAGAATTCGGCAGAAAGTGGGGAACGGGGTGTCTAGGTTCCCTCTGCCTACCCTTCTGTGTACAGGATATAGCGTGAAGCTGTTTTTTTTCTTTGCTCTGATATCGAGGCAAAGAGCATTGAGTTCCCTCGTTAAATGTATCTTCACTTGAGTCTCCCTGCTTAGTTTACGGTTTACCATTAACCCGTGAGTTATACTGCGTGAAAACAAGAAAGTAAAAATAAAAAATTATGAAATATCCACTAAAGACACAATACAAAAATAAAAGTAAAAATTTCCTTATAAAAATTGAAACCAAGTCAAAATCTCGACTGTTCAAACGTTGAATGCTTTAAATGGTGCGCTAACCGAATGATGACATTGTAAGAATTAAAAGCTGCGCGCTCGGTGACACTTCGTCTGTGGTGGACCTGTCAGCGAAACGATTTTAAACAAATGAAATAGATAGATTCAATTCAATATTCCTTTTTGCAAACTTGCTTTTATCTGACTTTGTCTACTATAAATCAAGATTTTTAAAATGGTACAGTTTGTATTTAAATATTCATTTCTTACCTATATATGACAGGGCAGACAGTGGGAACCTCCGTTTTCCGATTGCCACTTAATTTACGTTAAATTGCATATTGTGTGTTACCAAGGCAAGGGAATGTAAATAGCTCGTTTTTTGGAGTGGTCATTGAAGCTATAACCATCGCAGTTACAGTCAGGTTTTTTTTTAAATATCAACAATATCCTTCATGATGCAGCTAAGACGTACTCGTATCACACAGCACTGAAGGTCTCTGGGTCAAAATTTTAATAGACTTTTTATTTACCTAAAAAACTTTTTCATCCTACTCTGATCAGGCGTGGTGAAAGTGAATTAGAAATATAAATACTTATTTATTATATTTTACAATTATTACCTATAGAGTATATCTCATAAAGACTTATTTTATTTTTATTTTCATTATCTGCACTGAACTTTCAACCACTAATTGGGCGGTGTGATTGTTTCGGAGCCACAAAGTGTACTGGCCGTTACATTTATTCGTCAGAAAGCAATTTTGAGTATGATTTTCGTAGGTAATTGTAATATAATAATAAGTAACTATCTAGAGACGTACACAAAATTTATTAATAAGTATATTAAAAGTACAACTTATTAATAAGTATACTAAAAGGCATAAATTTTTAAATGTTCATCATAAATCAAACAAAACTCTTTCGATCATTATTATAAACATGTCTACGAAACATTATTAAAATTAAATTCTTTAAATTGGCTATATTAAAAAGACACTATAAGATATAAAATTACTAAAAAGTAACAATATAATAAGCATAAAAAGAAATCAGCATCACGCTGTATCCCGCATGCAGCAGCGTAAACAGGGGGAGCCTAGTGTTAAGACATTGCCTTTCGCCGATTTCTGGAGAAATTATGTTCAATGTCACACTAGACACCAAAGCGAAGAAATGAAGATATAACATATTTCATTTTCTCGAGTGGGGATAGAACCCACAACCAGTCGCGTTTATAGTCGCGGGATATATGTCAGAAACAAAATAAACAAATGTTCTTTGCTTTCATATTCCAGATATGAACAGACATAAAATATACAAAATCAATAAAAAATTATGTGTTGAATTGTAAATTTACTGGAATGTAGGAAGCACTGCTCTAGATTTAAATCGTTTAAACTACAATTAACATATTTGGCGAAGCCTCATTTGAAATGGAGATGGCTTTAGTTGTACGTATCGCTTACTTTTGCTATTTAATCTTATTATAATGCAATTAGAGGATATTGTTGCTTCCTGTTTTTATTATGTTGTTAATTTTTTTTGATGTTTTGAATCGTCAATTACAATAATAATTATTTACAATATTGTAATCATTTAATAGTGATTTAAAAAAAAATATACAGAAATTAAAAAGTTAAGATTATGTGTGATTAAGATGAGGTTTTCCTTATTTATATTACAGAATAACTTTAAATTTTACTTTTAAAGAAGAAATTCTAACATTTAAAGTAATAGGAATAGCTAAATAACACTATGTTTTCATTTTTATTGAAATGAACATTTTAGATTTAGTCAGATTAAGAGTTAAATGAAAAAAATATTTTGACAGTTATACAATTTATGAGTATATTAAATTGATATCTGTGATTATAAGAACAATTTAAAGAAAACACTTAAAAAAGAGGAACACAGACGTTACAAAGAATAAAAAAAATACTTGTAAAAAACTATTTCTTTATAAGTAATATTTTTATTCAGCTATCTGAGATACAAAATAATACGAAGAAAAACATATTGTACGTCTGTAAGTTGCAAAGTACTCAAGTCCTACGAAAGTGCTACGACGCCGCTACGACATTTGATTTCCTGTCGATGAAGATCTCGGTTATAAAAAGCCTTTTACTGGTATTTGATTTAGTATAATGACATACTTACATATGACATGTTTTTTAAATTCTTATCGTCTTTCTTATAGCTTTACCGTATGTGAAGACATAGTTCTATTGTTTTTTTTGTTGTAATGATTGAAATTGGAATTGAAAGTGTATCTTTCTTTCTGTATATGGCATTGTGACGACACTAATGAGACGAGACTTAATATTCACCTCATTTATTATTTATTAAATTTAAACAATAACAAAATTGATTGCACAACTGTTCGTTTGGCTATATAATTTAGTACACTTACATTGAATGTTTACAAATGTTTTAAATAATATTTATTATTGTTGTGCATTACCCCTACATACATAACATATACTCGTATAATACAAACTCTTTAGTTTATTTATAAATATTGAGCATTGGGTGAATTGTCGTATACATACATGTTTTGATCTGTCATGATAGATATATTTTTTTTATGGTATAAGGAACACCAAAGGAGCTACAGGTGCGTTGCCGACCTTTAAGGTGGAGGTAGACGCGCTTTTTGAAGGCACCCATATCATATCGACCTGGAAACACTGCCGCGGGTAGGCCATTCCACAGTTCCGTGGCGCGTGGAAGGAAATTTCTACGACACCGCACAGTAGTAGAGTGCCACGAATCCAGATGGTGTGGATGATATTTAAGTTTGTGACGTAATGTGCGGTTGGAAAATTCGGCGGCAGGTAACAGATCAAACAGTTCTTCAGAACACTCCCCATG
>DWGR01001078.1:0-17684 GCA_018247715.1 Heliconius burneyi
TAGCAGTAGGCTTGCAGTACACGGTGTAATGGAGCAGCTTTCCATTCCTCTGTTTCGGTCTCTTCCAGCTGACGAGGAGCGTTGAGACAGATTGCGATAGCAATTTAATTTCCGCCGGCGCGTCGGGGACTATATGACATATAAATGTAGGTGTTTTTGTGATATATCCAATATGTAATAATAGTAGTTTTTTAAAGAATAGACATATTTTGTATTTACATATATAAAAATTTCGTTATTAACATATTTTTTAATAAATAGTTTTTTATATTGAATTTTAAAATAAATTATAATTTGTTCTGTTTATTACTTGAATAAAATATTACAAAACATTTTTTTTAAACTTTCTGCAAAAAAACTTTACCATTGTTAAATATGTCGACTGCATTTTATCAGATTGGGGACATGCAAATAAATAAAAGTGAGAAATCGAACTCACCACCATCACTGCCCCACACTACCACGATACTGCCAAATAAAACTGACTTTTTATACTTTTTGCCGAATTCTGGTGGCATTGCGTGTTGAGTGGCGGAACTCAACGCCACACTTTGCCTCGACAGCAAAGCGAAGAAATTGAAATATAAACGTAAATATATATTTCACTTCCTCGAGTGGGGATCGAACCCACAGCCGTCGCGTTGCAATCACACCCTTGTGTTGCTGCGCTACGACGGCCTCCTATATTCTATACAGAAAATAACTTAACAGAATTACACTTAAGCTGTAGCAAACAAAGATTTTCCACACAAAATCAAAATTTAAACAATAACCTTTACAATTAGCACTCACCATCTTGTAGGGTAGAACAAACAATGGGAAACGAATACGGCCCCGTCCCGTAGTTAGAGAAGCCCGCCACTTTCACGGTGTAATTTGTGTACTTTATGAGTCCTTGCAGCCTCGACTCTGTTACGAGGGATGTAGAGTTTTGCCACTGGCGACCTAAAATTTTTTTATATTTTTTATTACAAATAATAAAAAATAATATATCGTATAAAATCTGTTAAACTTATTATTAATAAAAGTTTCTATTATTGACAGAAGCAAGCCACTTTGCAATGTTACATGGTGCGTTTAGATGCTTGCCCTTGAGCACCACTGTGATCATACTGTACATTATTAACCAAATCCTTTACATATATCAAATTTGTAATTAAAATCTCGTGACGTCTTATATGTTTTTAAAGACATAAGTTCTTTACTAAAATTACAAATTAGTCTAAAACGGTTTACATTGTTACTCCTTCCGTACTGTTTTCAAGTGGCTGAATTTTAAATCTGTTCTTTAATGTATTAAAGCTTAGAATGAGAAGTAATAACTCATTATTATTAAAATCATACAACAGTACAAGCTTGGTCCACAATATATTTTTCTTTATTAAAACTAATATAAAAAAAATGTTTTCTTATAAATATTTCTGTATAAATAATGATAATTCAACCTACCTTGGGCAGCATACAAAACAGAATATCCAATTAGAGCTCCAGCCTGCTTATGCGGGGGTATAGGTTGCCAACTTATACGTAATGCTGTTGATGTGACACCTCCACACTCTACTGATGTTGGACCTTCTTCTGGTGCTGTTTAGGGAGAAATTGTTGTAAATATAGTCAAATATTTTTTTTTATTGGACAAGGTGCGGCGTTTAGTTCCACAACATCTTCTTCATTTCATCCACAACTTCTGTATAATAATGGAAAGTTGAGAATGAGCATTTTATTTTATTCTCTTTGCCTATAATCCTATATCAATAAGATAATAATCTTTGTACAAAAAACATTAATAAGCACATAAATGGTTTAGATTCTCCCTTCTATGGGATTGCAATGCCTTGAGAATTCAATGGAAACTGGGTAACGGAAATATCTTTGCAGGTCCAGAGTGATTCAACACTAGATTCCCAGGTGCCCTATGCCCCAGGTCTTACTATGTGGGAGATTCAGCTAAAAAAAAATATTTGTTATATTTTTCAGCCACTATGTAATTAGTAGATATAATATCAATTAATTAAACTAATCAACTGCTGAACAGAAACGCCACTGCTAATTACTTAGGTCGGTCAATCTTGAACATACATGTATACTTGACTTACTGAACTAACTGAACAAATATACTTGTAATTGAAGACAAGTTTATGTGTTGAGAAACTAAACGTCAATTGCAGTACTGAAAACTGCCAAAAGAAAATGAACTAAAAGCAAATGGCTATTGACTATATATTTTATTTTAATATATTTATATCTAAATAATATAAGCTATAATATATATATATATATATATATATATATATATATATATATATATATATGTATCACTTCACTAAACGGTATTATATTATGACAATATACAAAAATATTTTTTTAGCTTCACGCTGTATTCTGCAGCTAGCGGGTTATTCAGAGGGAATCTGGGAACGTAGAGTTAAAACACTGCGTTCTCCATTCAGACACTTCCTTTCCCCAGTTTACGCAGAATTATTGAGGGCTGCTTGTTAAATGCCGGGCTCATAATACCGCGCTTTGTCTGGATACCGGAGCGAAGAAATGAAAATGTTGAATAATTAATTCCTTTGAATGGGAATTGAACCTACAACCATCGAGTTTGCAGTTGAAATCATGTAAACACGACGACCCAACATAATTATATTAAAAAAAAACAAAAATTTACAATAATACGTTTATAAAAATTCTCAAATCCCCTTAAAAGTTTAAAAGTTAAGCCAAAAGCTTTTAACGCGGAGCTTAAATAAAAAAGCACAATAAAATAAACTTCTTTTAAAGTGTAACTGTTGAAACATAAATTGCACTTGCTAAAGGAAATTTAAATTAAAAAAAGGCAAAGTAATTCTATTCTAAGAACAATAACAAAGATGTAAAATGAAGTTAGTTAAGCCTAATTTGGAGAAACGATAAAAGTTCCTTTTGAGGGATAAAATCTGAACTCATTTGACATTTTTCTACTGAAAACGTTATTTTCTTTGTGTAGCGGACAGTACTTTTGATCTTTTGATTTTCTATTATGTTTGAGAAAAATGATAATCAATATATAATTGTCACTCGATGATAATTCTGGGTTCGATTTTTATTTAATTTTTAGAGAAATGCCTTTGCTTAAATTATTTACGATATTTTTTACATTCTAAAGCCAAACTACAAAAACCTTATAATTTCGTCATATCTTCCTGTCTGTCCGTATATTTTACTCGGAGACTATTAGTACTGGATGTTTAAAATTTGGTAGCTATGTGTATTGTATGAACCACTACAAAATGAAGTTTACAATTCTGTAGTGGTTCATAAAATTTTAAAAAAATACGAATAATAGCACTCACTCCATAAGCGTAACTGAGGGATAAAAATCGAGAGAGTATGCCGTGTGGGGTATAAGATAGGTCTTTCTAAATGGGGCTAAAATGGTTTCTATGAAAGTCTTTTTGATTATGCCGCCAATAATTTATAAGTTATTTGCTTCTACAGTGCTAAAAAGTGTCACCTCCCTCTAACTTTTGAACTACAGATAGAACTCAATAAAAATTGTAAGCGGTAATTAGTTTCAACGGAAAAAGATTTTGCGGCTTAAGAGATACGAGATATAACTTGAATAAACAACCACCATAACATAATTATTTTATACGTTTCTTATTTTCTACGCTACAGAACCTTCCATAGGCAAATGCGATTCACTCTTGGTCAATTTTTTCCTTACTTTTTACATGTTGCAGGAATCTATCGTCAATCAAAAAAAACATTGACTACAATTTAATTATTAAAGAGAAAGTTCCATAAATTAGGCCACCAGAATATTATGATTTTTTTATCTTTTTGCTGACATTTCTGTTTGCTACTATTAATAAAATTTATTATTCACAAAAAATATTAGATTTAAATACAACTAAAAAGCTTTAGATGAATAAATAATGTACCGGAAAGCACTTAAAATCCTTTTTGGAAATCGCACATACGAGTATACTCGTATATCCATTTCGATCGTCAAAATTGTAAATATCAAACATGCGATACTGTTGATGCTTTTAGCATTAAAAATAAGTAAAATTTTACGATATTTTATTTATTAATTTTTTTTTATATATTTCTTTAATGTCGATAAAATGTACTTATTTATATATGTGTAAGTTTTCAACTTTTGCGCATTGTTTTGATTGACAGAAGACAGAAAAATCCTACATATTGTCATAAGAACACTATTGTAATAGTAACTTGCTAGGCTGTTGTGACGCAGTGGCACATACGTTGGCTATAAACGTGACGGTTGTGGTTACGATTCCAACTTGAGTGAATTAACTATTTAATACTTTCATTTTCTCGCTCTGGTAATACGGTAAGGCGCGTTATGTTCTACTCAACATGCAATGTCTCGAAAATTCGGTGGGAGGTGGGGAACTGGGTGTATTAACTCTAGATTCCCTCTGCTGACAGAAACTTAGAATATACATATGTGTATAATTGTATGTTTATATCGGGTTTTCCATTAAGGACATAACAATTTCAATGAATCGATTGTAACGCCTGCTGTGTGGCTACTGGCACCGTCTTGTTGAAACAATATATCGTTGATATTAAGTACATCCAATTCTGGCCACAAGTAATCTTCCAACATAGCGAGATAGCGCTCTCCATTGACGGTAACATGACGGTCGATTTCATCGACGAAAAAATACGGCCCAATCACACCTCTGGCATGAAAACCACACCAAAAAATATTTTTTTGCGGATGCAACGGAGTCTCAAGAAGCACATGTGGGTTTGTTGCTGACCAATAGTGCTTATTTTGCTTATTATCAAATCCATTGAGTCAGAAGTGAGCTACGGCCGAAAATTGGAGTAAGCGCTCATAAAGTTACGACCACCAACTCAGAATTTTGGTAATAATTTTTAATCACTTTTAAACGTTGTTGGTTCGTAAACTGCACCATTATGAAAATGTTGACTTTATCTAACGTTTTGACATTAACAGTTCATTAAAAAAATTTAAGAATGCGTTTATAAAAAGATATAAAATTGTTATGTCCCTAATGGAAAACTCTATATTTAAAGTGTTCATAGTAATTGTTGCAATTTTCTTTTTATTTAGATTCACATCCGCCCTATATTTATATTGCATATTTTGTCTTCTCGCTATATTCTTTCACCCACTTCCACAGGTTGGCTGGAAGAAATCTCTTAAAGAGATAAGTCCACCAAGGCTACCTTTTTTTTCTGTTAAATGTTTTTTTTTTATGTTCAATGCAATAAAGAATATTATATTATTAGAAGCTATGTATATATGTGTATTATGCATAATATATTTACAAAAATAATACATTACCTCCTTCCCTTGTATCTTGGAACAGTGGGATAGAGAACGGTCCGTTGCCAGCGCTATTGAAAGCAGCAATGGACACTGAGTACCTATTGAAATATAATTATATATATGTAGTAATGACAAAATTAAGCGATATTACGACATTCATTTAATAACGTGATCGAGGCCATATTTAATATTTGAATTTTGTTTTGCTTTGGTAACCAACCAAAAGAGCGGCGTTGAGCTCCACCATTTAATATACAATGTCACGGAACGGAAGTGTGTCGGAAGTGAACGGAAGTGTCTCAGGTTCCCTCTACCTACCCTGCTGTGTACGGGATACAGTGAGCATCTAAAAAAATGTTATGTCTTTAAAACTAACTGACTATTGATTTGTTTTGAATGATTTCTGATAAGAGATGAATGACTTTAAACTCCACTTAAGCTTAACCTGCCCCAGGTTGATACTACGTTAGATAAAAAGATACAAATAAAAATATATGGAATAAGATCGTTTCCTTTTTTCAGTTTCACGCTGTATCCCTCGTGTTACCAGAAGTAGCTAGAGGTAGGCTAGTGTTAAGGTACTACGCTCCCCGTGAGCTCTCTTCAATTTTTTCGCTTGCCTTAATACGAAGAGGTAAGAAATTATAATAATATTTTTTTATTTTCTTGAGCAGGAAACATGTTTTGTGCCCCTGCGGCACGACTGGCCATCAGTGTAATAATATAATATGAAAACGCTTTTCATTAGAATCAAAAGTAGACATAAGCAATTCTGTTAATTAAATTTAAATAATTTTTTATTGCTTCTAATGAATGTAAAAATATTATGATATAAAAACTTGTTTGAAGCAAGCGATTGAATTGTACACTTGAAGTTATAAAATGAATCTAGAACTTACTTTGCTCTAAAAAGAATATCTTATAAAAAATACATTTTAATCATTGTTTTTATTAAAGAAATATACTACAATTAAAAGAACTTACCGCACTCCCTTCAAGAGACCAGTGATTATGGATTCTTGTTTCGAATATAATGATGACGTTTTGAGGATTTTATCATTTGTTTCTTGATTTTCTAAAACAATACGGAAATTATTTTATAAGGTAATTAAAATCTTTTTATGTTTGAAATGGGTCCCGTACATACCATACACAAGCGGAGGGAACCTAGTGTTCAGACACTGTTCCACGCACTGTCCAATTTTCGAGACTTTTTGCGTAAAGTGCGAGGAAATAAAAATAATTTCTTTCCTTCAAGTGGGAATTGAACCCGCAGCTATCGCGCTAAAAGTCTAACGCAACGCAGATGCAGTACGATTAAATTAAATGCCATTACCCTTCATCCATAATTTAATTGTACATGTTGTTTAACGCAACTAATACTTATAAAATCAATCTATCAGCTTTTTATTTTTTTAAATCATGTATACATATAAAATAAAAATAAAATAATCACAAAAAATCATATCGACCTACTCACCCTAAAGTAACGATCAAACATATAAAGTAAAAAACAAACATAAACATAATTAGGCTACAACAAGGCTTATAAAGAAAAGAGGTTAAAAGGAAAATAAAATTATGAACAACCCTTCCACTTGTACGGGGTGGGTTTCGAGTGGTAATATAAGTTCATTTGTTTTGTCGATCTTTGTTTTGATTTTTACTTAATGAATTCTTAATTTTTAGATATTGATAGATTCCGTTTAAGATTTACGTATATTTTTTTCATGTTCTACGGCTTAATCGGTAACCGTTATGATACACGAGTATTCATACTTTTTACGTGACTTCTATAGTTTATATCTACTTTATTCTAAGTAGATATAAATTACTCAGAAGCAAGTAGTACTATTCTAAGTAGTACACTAAACAAATTCTTAATATTAACCATACATACCTTGTAACCCGTTAATCTGTGGCACGGCACGCAACCTGTAACCTAGTATGACTCCATTGTGGGAGTCACTGGGTGGAGGCAACCATCTTACTCTTAACTCGCCCGGGGAATCTGTTTGTTCGAGCTGTACACCGAGCGGAGGGGATGATGGTGCTAGAGAAATAAATCAAAATCAAATCAGCTTCATGTTGTAATCAGCAAATAGCAGGGTAGGCAGAGGAAACCTAGTGTTAAGACACGCCTTGTCTCACTTTCCGCCGAACTCTGGAGCCATTGCTTGTTGAGTGGCGGAATTCAACGCCGCTCTTTGCCTTGGCACTAGGGCAAATAGAGAGAATATTAGAGGCAAACACTAAGGAAATCATTATACATATCTATTTCCCAATGTTATAAAATTATAAAAGCATCAGATCCAGAGGTCAGTCGTGGCCTAAGGGCACAAAGGTGAGACTGTGAACGCGACAGGTTTCCACTCGGGGAAATGAAATATTTAATATTATCATTTCATGGCTCTGGTATCGAGGCAAAGCATAGCGTTGAGTTCCGCGAGTCAACAGAAAATACCTCTGGAATTTGGTGGAAAATTGGAAACGAAGTGTCTTAACACTAGCTTAAAAAAAAACAAATTAACAAAAACCATTTGTTATATATACACAATATCGGAAATCTTTATCTCGCCCTACATTACATATGACTTATGTCATATTAATTTTGGTTATCCAAAGGTTACTTTAATTCACGCCGATGAATATAGATAAACAATGGAAACCGGATATGAGATATTCTATCATGAAAGCTATATCAATTGTTATTGCTTATCAGTTCAGCTTATCAGTAATGGCCAGAAACAATCACAGATTGACGATAACCTGCCAATTGTCGGTTATAACGTATACAGTATTACTATCTGATTATAATTATCTGGAATACAATATTGATGTAATTGATTAGTTCGGTTTCTGAATTATAATTTATGCTAGGGTTGACGTTGAGATAAATAATGATTGGTGAGCTAGAGATTGACCTTTCATATTTTAGTAATTTCTGTATATTTTTTTCTGTGTCGAATTTGAAACAGTGACCACTGCGGTTATTGGGCCAGTTATTTTCCACTGCGCTACTGTTGTGTACAAATGAATTATTTTTTTCACACCTTATTCCGTATATATTCATGTAAGTATATGGGTATATAGAGAAAATTTACTATCAAAAACTCCATTATTCGCTTTCAGCTAAAATCGAGGTGTTGGGTGTTCATGCAGATTTTTATATCAGAATTTAACGCCGTCATTGTTAGCTGGGTACTGTAAAAAAAAATATTTACCCGGTTGAGTATCGAATCCACAAATTTAAGATTTACGAGTACATAGGTGATTTCCCATTATGACTATAGTATGTGACTCCTTATATTTTTATAACTGTACGCTGTATCCCGCACCAAGTCGGCTAGCCAGAAGGAACCTGGGAATCTATTGTTAACTGAATCATTGCGTGTTAACTGACGGAACTCAACGTCGCACTTTGACTCGGACCGAACCCCTAATATAGCAAATACAATACGCATATATCCCAAATCCTTACAATATTACCATAAATATAAGTAAAAATCAGTAAGTAATTTTAGTACCGAGATGTAGATCAGTTTTCTGACGTTGATATATGATTATTTCATAAAACTTCTATATAAGAAACATATTAGCCTTCAATATTTTATTCAGAGGAAAGCAAAAAATTTAGGTACTTTTGGATACTCTATCAATGTCGTAAACAAGAAAAATCTTTATGAAAGATTTTAACCCTAGTGAGGTCAATTTAATAATTCGATTGTGAACGTAATGGTTGTGAGTTCGATGCTCACACAGTGATAAACTAAACACGGCGTTGAATTCCGCCGCTCAACATGCAATTGGACGGAAAACAAATGTTGTAATATTACTTTTTTTACTTAGCCAAATATTGTATTGAATTAACTTAATAAATATTTATGATTTGCTTTATTTCCTTTATATAATTAACTTAGAAGTTTTCATATTTTTTAATGTTAGTTATGTTACGAGATATTTGTAAAGAAAAATGTATATAAATTTATCAAATAATTAAGATATTTAATGAAATATTCAAATATGACACTGATGAGGGTATAAATATTATTTTTATTTAGAACATTAGGTTTTGTTTATTGCATTCATGTTATATCAATGTTAATAAATGACGATTACTAGTACAGAAGTAATATTACGTGTAGATAGCGAAACTTTATAAAGAAAAATGTTGTTTTGCTTAAAATAATTCAATTTAATTGAACACAAACATTCATTAATCCTCACAAACTTTCACATTTATAATATTGAGAGGATTTCATCTCCGTTCTCTACTTTCCCCTGAATTTAAGATTTATATATAGAAACAGAGAAATAATTAAATTAAAAATAACAACTCTCCCGATTGGGAATCGAATCTACAACTATCACTGAACATAAAGGAACATGTTTATTTTGGTTTCTGCAGGATTATAGTCTATAATAGTTTTAATATAAAAACAAATCATTTTCAATCTAAATACTGTTTTAAAAAATGAATTTAAATTTAAAAAACCGTTCATTCCAACCCATTTCTTCCACTTACATACAAAACATATCTCACCTTCTTCAGTAGTGCTGAATCTAATAGGCGTTGAGTAGGAGCTGAGGTCCGCCTGGTTACCGCCTGCCACGCGCGCTGCGTAGCTCGTGGCCGGCTGAAGGTCCTCTACGTCTATTGAATGTCGTATTTCGTCTAACCTTTGGTGAAATTGATTGTTTTGGTTACTTAATACATTAAGTATCTTAAAACAACTTATATTTGTTTTACATCAAAGCTATAAATGTCCCCTTCAAGCAAGTCTCCGTGAGAGAGCGTCTACGCCAGAGATCACATACGCCCCTGTACCGTACCTACCTAGTTACATTAACTGTCCTTGCAGCGCCCCACGCGAGCCTCTGTCCGTCAGTGATCTGCACGCTGTAGCAATACATAGAGCACCTACGCCAGAGATCATATACGCCCCTGTACCGTACCTACCTAGTTACATTAACTGTCCTTGCGGCGCCCCACGCGAGTCTCTGTCCGTCAGTGATCTGCACGCTGTAGTAGTGCGCCAGCGACCGCGCAGTGTCCCTCCAGGAGATCCGCGCGGAACGACTCCTAGTGGCGTCCGCTGATACCGAGGTAGGAGGGAGGGGGGGCTCTAAGGGGAGATATTTTGTAGTTATTTATAGAGTAAGGTAATAAATCATTTATGATTGCAGTTTGCAAATAAATATCTATTGGTAATGCCAATAATACTATTACATAACATATTAATACTGCCTTTTCTTTATGCATAGGAAAATCTGAAACTTTAATAATAATAAAATAATGCACTTGTATTATTTTCTTTTTTGTTGAAATATTTCGAATTTTTTTTTATTTTATAACTTTACATAATTTAAGTTTTTCTAGGTTTAAGACACATTTTTTTCAACCAGTCAAAATTAAAACAAAATCTTCAGTAAATCAACATTTATATAACAAAATTTTTAATATATTCTAACTCACCCAATATAATCAGATAGACATTATAAACGTCAGCGCCAAAAGGATTTCCAGCTTTACACTGATACAGCGCTCCATCGCTGGTTTCCGTCTGCAATAGTTCTAATATACTCGCCATCCCTTCATCCGTTTTGGCTTCCGATATTTTTACTCTAAAATAATTAAATTATAGGTAATAAGGAATAATTAGAAAATTTGTTTAAAATGTATGAGATATATTTTTATTTCTAAATGAAATTACAAAAAAAAACCATAATATAGGAAGTGTGCACAAAAAAATATATATATTTCTCATTTTAAAGGCGTGTAGAGTGGTGGAACTCAACGCCGCGCTTTGCTTCCACCAGGGCGAAGAAATTAAAATAATAAATATTTTGTTTACTCGACTGAGAATCGAACCCACAACCTGCCGCATTTCTAAATAATAATAAATAAATGAAACAGAAAATCATCGTAACGAATATCTTTAATAACTCAATTTCTCTACATTTCATACAATTACCTCTGGGTTAATGGATTAATGGGTTTTCCGTTCTTAGTCCACATCATTCTTATCGGATCGTCGCCCTTCGCCTGACACTCTATTGTGACGTGCTTACCTAATTTTGCGGTTAGATTTCTCGATATTATGTCGAATGTTACCGGTTCTATGGGCAAATTATTATTTTTTGTATAATTATATGTTAATTTCATATGTTTTATGTTTTTAAATTCACATTGATGGCAATTTTTATTGGAAAAAGGAAAAATAGTTGTAGAGAAAAGCCAATGCCAATTTATCCAATATAACAACAAATTTTGAATTTAAAAATATTTTACTTTCAAATAGAAAATACATACTGTTGACAGAAATCCATATAGTTTTACTCAGAGCCTCCCCCACGCCGTTTTCAACATGACAAGTATAAAGACCAGCGTCGGATAGAGCTACTGAGTCGAAAATGAGAGATCCGTTCGACAAACTGAGGACACCCCCACCAGCTACCTCTAGAACTGGCCTCCACGTTTCTGATATTACTAAAATGTATAAAAATATAAAAAAATAAACTTTAATCATAATCACTAGTTATTTACTTCACGCTGTATCCCGCATATAGGAAGATACAGCAGAAGGCACTTAAAGTTAAGCATATAGCAAGTTACAGCAAAGGGTACCTAAAGTTAAGATCCGCAGGTTAAAGTTAAGATCCCTAGATTTTTCAGTAGCGGAATTTAGCGCCGCGCATTGTATTCTTATAGAAAATTCAACTAACTTATACATTGGTAATATATATAATACTTACCATCTTTCTTCAACCAATGCGTTTGAGGTTGCGGGTAGCCATTAGCTCTACAAGAGATATGACCGTTTCTACCTAATAACAACGATGTGTTTTGTGGCTCTTCACTCCATTTTGGTGCAACTAAGAGAGTAAAAAATCACTTAAATCTATAATAATACTTATGTTATCTTATAAATCCATCTCTTATAAATACAGAATATATTAAGGCAAGCAAAACCGAATTAAAACATTATAATAAAAAAAAAACACCATAAAATAACATTTTGTGCCAAGAATATAATCATTTAAAATTCTAGTTTGTCTTATAAATTTAGTTAAGTAATAATCAAGTTCCATTTATATAAACTTCAAGCAAAAAGCTTACCTTTGATGTATAAATTTACGGTTTTATTAACTTTGGCCACGTGGTTGGCGGCGACGCAAGTGTAAGTACCGCAGTGGTCTAGAGACACGTTCTTTATAATCAGAACACTGAAAACTTCCAAGCTCCTTTCCACAATCTGCATCAAAAATATTTAAAATTCTGTTAGCATTCAGTAAAAATCTAATTTAATCAAATTTAGCTTTACACTGGAAACATACCATTATACTCGTATGTAGTGTTACGACACTTTGAAGTCAAAGCCACGCTTAGTCTTGTTACCAGAGCGAGTACATGAGAATAATTAATTCCCCTAAACAGACATTGAATTCACGACAATAACAGTGTGCCATGAGTCATTACTTTTATTTCTAAAATATTTCATATATACATAAAATAAAATGTAATACAAAACAGTTATTTAAAGATTTCTGTACGTTAACGTTTCATACGTTTAAACTATATTAAGCTAGGAACTTTGGCATTGTGAACAAAGACATTCCGCAGTTAATAGCTGAGATAGTGGAGAGATGTTAACATAAATGTTGGTTATATATTATTATTTTTAGTATGGAAATGTTAATGGATGATTATTAATATTAAAGTTTATATGCACATATGTATGTACAACATAAGAAGAGATGAGGTATAACATAAGAAGAGGTAAGGGGATTTAAAAACAATTATTTAATTCATAATTTAAATAACTAAAAGCACGCTTTGAATGGTACACATTTAGAATGTATTGAGCACAAAATCGATATGTTTACCAGTTGTAGTCTAATCCTATCACCCCTCTTCCAATTCTATCATCAGATCAGCTCGATGGTGTCATAATATTATATTGTCATCAAATCTATACATAAGCTTTATGATATTACAACAATGAAAGGTGCATTTAATTGAGATTCATGTACTAATAAAAGTTACAAGCTTTTTCCTTTCGACATTCCGGTCGCCAGGCTCCGTTTAATTTTTAAAATATCACATTTTGAATAGGGAAAATCAGTACAACAACTTGTCTAAACATTTAACTAAAGTCAACGAAATAACTTAATATATACATTATTATTGATTTATCTGTCCGTTTGAAAATAAATTTTAAATGTACCACAATTAAATTAGCAAAAACAAGAATTATATCAAGTGTTTTATACAAAATTATTCTTTTTCCTATATATACCTGCAATTTGAATGGAAAATGCTTAACAATTTATATACCTTTATCACTATATCGTAAAATTCGAGTAGCTTATAGAGTCAAAAAACAAATTCAAAAATATAAAATTAATTTTAATTTGAATATTTTTCCTCGTTTTTCGGGGTTAGCTTTAAATAGCACACAAAAAGGTGGTTATTCTCGTTTAAATGTTATACAAGCTTGTCATGCTGCGTTGTGGTAAGATGAAACGCTTTGGCTTAGTAATTTGCATATTTTTATATTTTGTTTTACGCTTAAAATGAAAATAAAAACATTTTTAATTATCTTCTTTTAGATAATATTATTTTATTAAAAGAATATTATTTTTTATTTGTTATATTTCTTATCAAAATATATACTTTCATTAGGGGCCGTCGTGGCGCAGCGTCACAAGGGTACGCTTGCGCATGACTGTAACGCGACGGTTGTGGGTTCGATCCCCACTCGAGGAAGTGAAATATTTAATTACATTTATATGTCCATTTTCTTCGCTCTAGTGTCGAGGCAAAGCGCGGCGTTGAGTTCTGCCACTTAACACGCAATGCTTCCATATTTCAACAGAAAGTGGGGAACGGAGCGTCTTTACACTAGGTTCCCTCTGCCTACCCTGCTATGTGCGGGATACAGCGTGAAGCTGATTAATTGATTAATTTCAATACCTTCATTATTAAACGGGGAGTCCCATCAAATCTACTAGCAGCGTTTTTTTTTCTTTTTCGGCCAACTCACTCCGAAATAAAAATAAATGACAATATTCGATCTATTCTTTTTGATCATTCTTTAAACCTTTTTTATTTAAATTAAAAAAATAATTAATTAATACAGATCAAGAGTACGTTCTCAAATTACGATTAAGCGTAAAAATATTTTTAATCCTAAAAATAATTTTGACATAAGAATTTCAATTGCGCTAAACAATTTAATCAACAACGTAAAACAATAAAATACTTTTTAGTATCGAATATTAACTAATTACGAATAAACAACAAACAATATAAAATTTCATTGTTGTTATAATAACACAAAGAAAAACATAAATATTTATTACTCTTTCTTCTGCTTATTACTAGGGACATTGTGTTATCTTACAAGAGCAGAGAAAGGTTATAATTATAAATAAATAAATCAGCTTCACGCTGTATCCCGCACACAGCAGGGTAAGCAGAGGGAACCTAGTGTTAAGACACTCCGTTCCCAACTTTCTGCCGAATTCTGGAAGCGTATTGAGTGGCAGAACTCAACACCTCACTTTGCCTCGACATCCGAGCGAAGAAATGGAAATATAAACGTACATAAATATTTCACTTCCTCAAGTGGGGATCAAACTCACAAACGTCGTGTTACAGTTACAAACTTGAGCCGCTTCGCCACAACGGTAATTATATTTATTACAAATTTTCCCTCGAATGTATATCGAACTCACAATCATTGCGAACAAGTTAAGATAATAAGCATATAGTGTATCTTACTGAAATATATTAAGAAAATTTTCAATTTTCATTTTCAACTTTAATTCTTATACTACCGAAATTCCCATCGAGATTCATAAAGAATACAGAATTTTATTAAAAATACCTTTAAGCTTAAAGATTTCTTACATTCCTTTTATTTTTACTGTAGACGGTTGTCGTTATTACATCAAATATTTAAAAAAAAACGAATCTGAAATATGTTGTTCATTTATGAAATGGACCTTTAAGTTGTTTTATTCTTAAATATTTGAAATGCTTGTGTTTTTCATCTACCGTAAAAGAGAGAGCTTAGTGATAATTCACAATATTTTCCACTTTTCAAGTAAACCTTTAGAGCCCAAGTTCCCTTTGAATTGAATTTAAACTCAAAGCTTTTCTTCTCCGCCCTATATTGATTTTTGGAGACGTTTTGGCATAAAATTTAGCTACATTTAGATATGTTTTATATACTTATTATTTTATTCCTTAAGGATTAATTTAGGATAAATAAAAACACATAAAAGACATTTTCATGTCAAATGTATCTAAAATACTGTAAAAGAGCTATGAGGTCTCATATAGAGCCAAGTCTTTAAATCCACACACCCTATCTGTGTACAAGCACTACCTCCACAAAATCTGCAATCTTAATCAAAATGTGTACTTCACCATATCGTTGTATTAAAAATAAGTAATTTAACGTAAAGGAAATATTTAAAAAACTTACCTTTAAATGCGCCGATATTTTCTTTCCATCTTTCAACCAAGAATAATAAACTGGTGAATCACCACTTTTCAAATTACAATGTATTTGTACTATTTGACCCTCCTGCAGATCTGAGGCCAACATAATTTCCTCCAACTGAGGAGATTCAACTATTTGCAGTTCAAACGATCTTTTAGCCATTTCACCGGATGGACTTCTTACTATACAGGCGAATAACACTCCGTTCTCCATTTTACTCACTCTATTTAAGTTCAATACTCCGTTTGTGACTGATACGTCTCTTTTTTCTCTTAATTTAGGCTTTCGGCCGAATATTTCTATACTTAAAGCGGTATTGTTTATGAAACGTTTGTATCTAACTTGTGTTGATTCTGAGTTTAATTCTTTTCCTTTGTATTCCCATGTTATTTCCCTATAAATGTTATTTTTGTATGTAGATATTATAATAGTAAGGAATAAAGAAAATAGTTGGAAAACGAAGAAACTGATCTAATTTATTCGTTTTTACAAATAAAAAACTAATATAACTTTCCATCATATAAATTAGCATAAAATATGTATGTCAAATATAGGTGAAAATATTATTTATTTAAGTACTTGATTTATGGAAAGTTCTATTATTTTAAATCTTAACTTTATTCAAAGTAGAATACCAGTCAGACAAAAATATTATTGAAACAACAAGTTGTTATAATATCTTAATACCTGTTTTACTTATAATTAAAAAATTAAAATAAATAAAATCAAACTCAAATTATTTATTTAGTACGAGTCAATAATAAAAATAATAAAAAACGGTTTGTATTAACAAAAGTTGAAACACTTACCTAATTGGATACCCGTAGTACGGACATCTGAGTGTGACGCTCTGACCGCTCTGCACTTTGAACGGCGGCAACGTGCGGATGTATGGCGGGCCTTTCAACGTAGCATTTTTTTCCAAATCAATTACCACTTTTGGCGTATTTATTTATTTTATTTATTTATTTTATTTGATAAAAATAAAATCAGCTTCACGCTGTATCCCGCACACAGCAGGGTAGCCGAGGTGGATGGTAGGCAGAGGGAGCATAGTATTAAGACTCTCCGTTCCCCACTTTCTTCCGAATTCTGGAGGCATTGCATGTTAAGTGGCAAACTCAACGTCGATCTTTGCCTCGACACCAGAGCGAAGAAATGGAAAATTTAAATAAATGTTTCATCTCCTCGAGTCTCCTTTCCTGTTATTTTAATTTTTATAAAATTCCAATTGTATACGTATTATTTAGTAGAAAGATATATTTTTAAGTATTTATTAGCTTCGCACTGCATTCCGCATATAACAAACCAAGGAGGGAGAGCCAAATGTTAAGACACTCCGCTCCCTACGCACCTCTAAATACTCGAGGCATTGCTTGTTCAGTGGCCTAAATCAACTTTTTGTCTAGTTACCATTCTCCCGAGTGGGCATCAAGCCCATAAGCGTTTTTAATTCGCTTGCACCACTACGACGGCCTCTAAAGGTTATAACTCATTAGAGCCACCTGGTACCCGACCCTCACCGCCTCAACTAGTGCGGTTGATATTGTTTGTATGGATTTCTATGGGTATCCGCTCATTACATCAACTCCGGATCGCCTCGCTCGCAAGTTGTCCACGCGCGGGCGGCGAGTGGAACACTCAGGGAACAACTCGCAACTCGCATGCTTGTCGCACGTTGATGGCGCGTTGCCGACGAGTGGACCGCGCGCTGCCTGCGAGTGATTCCCTCGAGGGCGATGCGTTGGCGATGCACCGCTCCCCACCCTCTCTTCATTCCCAGCCTTTCTTTCGAACGAGGCGGACGTATCGTTTTAGACGTAGTGCCAATTGTTAACAGACTACGCGAAAATTCC
>DWGR01001079.1:0-17679 GCA_018247715.1 Heliconius burneyi
GTGTCTTCAGGGGGTTAAATTGAACCAAGTTCCTTTCACCCCTTGAAGAGACATTCTCGAGGGATGTCTCAACAGAAGACACAAGTTTATTTCGGCACTGTTCAGCGTTTTCCCGAGAAAGACTTGCACGGCCGGAGTAAACAGCGTCCACAGTAGTATCATCCGCATAGCAATGAATGCTAGAATCCTCTATCATGTCATTGATATGTAGATAAAACAGCGTAAGGGACAGCACGCAGCCTTGGGGAACACCAGCGTTCACGGGCATAAGTTTGGAGCAAAAACCGTCGACAGCGACCTTGATGCTGTGCCCAGTGAGAAAACTGGCGATCCACTTGCATAAATTCTCGGGAAGCCCATAGGATGGAAGTTTAGTAAGGAGCGCCCCATGCCACACTCGATCAAAGGCCTTCGCCATGTCCAAACTAACTGCCAGGCCTTCTCCCTTACTTTCAATAGCCGCAGCCCAACGGTGGGTTAGGTAAACCAGAAGACCACCGGTTGAGCGACCATGGCGGAAGCCATATTGACGATCATTAATCAATCGGTGATCCTCTAGATAAACCAAGAGCTGGCTATTGATGATGCTCTCCATGATCTTTGAGAGTAGGGAGGTGATAGCAATAGGCCTGTAGTTAGATGATTCGGAAGCATCGCCTTTCTTCGGGTTCGGGTGGATAAGAGCGCTCTTCCATGAATCTGGGACTACGCCGACTGAGTAAGAGTACCGAAACAAACGCGTTAGCACCGGTGTCAGCTCAGGAGCACAAGAACGGAGCACTAAGGAAGAGATGCCATCTGATCCACTCGACTTGTGTATGTCCAGAGAGGACAGAGCTCGCCTAACAGCAGTTTGGTTAAATTTAACCTCAGGCATTGAGCTTTGGCACCGGGGGATGGTCGGCGGCGTCAATCCTTGGTCATGCAAAGTCGAGTTCGAGGCAAAGAGAGTGCCCAGGAGATCGGCTTTCTCTTTCGCTACAAAAGTAAGTATACCTCTTATCTTTTTTTATTATTTTTCTAAAAAGTCTAAATTAGTAGGTAATTTATGTTCATATTATAATAAGATAAGTTAGAGAAACTACAGGAACATAAAGTAACTAACAATCGTTTTATACTTTTTAGTACTTATTTAAAAATATATATCAAAATGTTGTCTAAAAACTTACTTGTTAATGTTATTCTTAAGTTTCTCTTGTAGAGTGATGAGTGCTTTCAAATGTTGAATCTGAGTATGGAAACAAAATATACATTCATGTTTAATTATTTATAAACAAGTATAAAATGTAAAAAAAATTAGCTTGCGAATCCAATTGGGCTACTCCTGAATTTATTATTTATTTAAACAAATATGTCTCTCAATTCTCAATTTTTGGCGCATTGTGGGTTCAATTCCCACAAGGGGCAATTGTTTTTTTTCATTTCCTCCTTCTGGTAAGAAAGCCGTGGTTGGGTTCCGTGACTCAACACGGAACGGAAAACAGAAAGTCTTAGCATTAGGTTCTCCCTCTGCCTACCTTACTATTTATTTATGTGGCAGCGTGTAGGAAAACATGTATTATATACCTGTTTATGTTTAACATTCTTCTGTTGCAATTTAATAACCCATTCCAAAGCTTGCCCCAAAGAAACCGGCGTATCGTTGTAATAATTGAAATCCACTTGATGTGATAAATACGACGTGGCATCTAACAAGCGGTTAAATTCACGTTCCACCTGTGAATAAAATATAGTGTAAAGTCCAATTGACGTCTCTTTATATACCGACATAACGACAATCTCGCAAAAGCGTAGAAAACCTTCTACTTTAGTTGGTTTAGCTTGATTTTGATATAAAATATAAAAATTATCTGTATATTATATAATATCATACCTACCTACACTCATAATAACGACAAAAACCAACTGGAAAATATGATACAATATATTTTCCGGAAATATTAAACATAGTCTTTTTTGGTTTCATGTATTTTTACTAAAGGCTTAAGGAAAATTGTATAAAGGTAAATAGATAGGCGGCATTGAGTTCCGCCACTCACCATGCAATGTCTTAAAAATTGACAGTAGATAGAGACAGGAGTATCTTAATGCTAGATTACCTCTACCTACCCTGCTATTTTCAGAATACAGCGTAAATATAAAGATTTACCAAAAAATCAGCTTCACGCTTTATCCCGCACACGAGTAGGGTAAGCCGAGGAAAACATGTGTTAAGACACTCCATTCCTCATTTTCCACCGAATTCTGGAGGTATTGGGATTTGAGGCGAGAACAGAGAGGCGTCACTCAACGCCGAGCTTTGCCTCGACATCAGACCGAAGATATGAAAATATGACATTACCATTTCATCTTTATGTTTAGGCACTTGGCCGCCAGTTGCTTCATAAAGAGGACATTTTTGTTTTATTTTATGCAATTCCATGTTCATTTGTACTGACAAAGTTGTAACAGGATTTCCACCTAAGCCGGTTACCACCATCGCACCTAAAAATATAAAGTAATTACTATAATTACAAATGAATTTCTTTTTAAACAACTTTTTAGCTTTGTGCGTGAGCAGTCAGAATCTAGAGTTAACACATTTCATTTGCTATGCACTATCTAATTTTTAATATTTTACTTAATGAACGAAACGTTTCAATAGACACAAATAAAGTTAACAAAAATTGCCAATAATACCTAGATCAGCTACATAAGGTCCCTTTCTATAAGTCACAACGCGTCCGCCCACTCTGTCTCTACCTTCCAATATAATTACTTCACATCCAAACGACTGTAGCTGACGTGCTGCAGCTAGTCCTGAAACTCCTGGAATAGAAATTCACATGTTTAATTACTAGATTCTACGTGCAGTTTCACTCGCCGGATCAAATAGAAATAACTAAGAGTTATGCATGGCGTGACACATTTTAATTTTTAAATGTATATAAAAATCATGGCTCAAAAGTACCAAATCATTTTTTTAATCTTCCGTCGGCTATTTAGCCATAATCAGATATTCTGTTGTGTTTTGTCCTTGTTCTTGTTTTTTTTTTTTTTATGGAAAAAGGATGGCACACGAGCGTACGGGTCACCTGATAGTAAGTGATCACCGCCGCCCACGACACAGCGTAACACCAGAGGAGCTACTAAGTGCGTTGCCAGCTTTTGAGGTGGTTGGGCGCCGGAGCCCGGCATTACCTAATGCGAAACGCAGTGGCATAAGCCCACTACTTCACGCCGGTTTTAAATGCCGGGGGTGGTAATAATCCGGTCGAGTCTGCCCATGCGTGTCGTTATTGCTGGCAACGTGACTCTCCCACTCGTACTTTAGTCGCCTCTTACGACACCACCAGTACCAGGGTGATCCTATTCTAAGCCGGGAACACACGGCATGAAGTTGCAGGAAATACTTCATAAAATACTTTCCTCTCATCTTCAGTATAATCCACCGTGTCACCACAATGAATTTGGTGTCTCTAGTCTAATTGCAGTATCTGCCATCTTGTCAGTCCTATTATGTCATTGAAATAATACTGAACTCTAAAGATTTATCTCTCATTAAACACCATTGTCAGAGAAACAACTGATTTTCTTGGTAGGTGATTCAACACATGATATGTGATCATGTTAAAACCAGGAGCTTTTTATTGCTGGTGTGTTGAGTGGCGAAATTCAAAGACACGCTTTGCCTCGACATCAGAGCAAAGATATAAAAAAATAAATTTAAATGAATATATTTCCTCGAGTCCCCACTCGAATTCACAACCAGACGCGTCTACAGACACATACTTGTGCCCTTGCGCCACGACTGAAGCGCCTGCTGCGCCTCAAGGTCAAGAAAAAATTGTTTCTGTAGGAAGATGATTTTCATTCTTACATATTCACTTTCTTAAGTTCGTATGGGTTTGAAATATTTTATAAGAAATTAATCAAGATACCTCAACAGTATAGACATAGGATTTTTCTTTTCACGGTGTTAATCATGTATTTCGTGTGACGCAGTTACACATAGATACTAATAACGTAAGCAAAAACTACAAAAATACTACTAAAAGTTAAACAATTTTGAACTTTATCACCAATATCTACGACTCGATTTCGAAATGAGGCGTTTGCGGCGGTGTCCCTTTGATAGGTTTATGTGTGCGTGCGTCGTCCTTAACAAATGTCGTTTTATTGTACAATGATAATTTTATTATTTATTTTGTTAGAGAAAAGAACTTTTTCATTTTTGAGATTTTTTTAAAATTGTATTAGGCTTTTATAGAGTAATTAAAACTGTGGATTCATTAAAAGTGGTAAAAAAACAAAAATATATAAAACTAACCTGCTCCAATAATGATAACTTTAGGTCTTTGTTTCCCCTTTGGTGGAGATGGTATTGGAGTAGCTCTTTCATATATACCATAGTTTATAAATCCATGTCTTTCTAGAAACGCATGAGTTCTTAAAACTAAGGCTGGATCGGCGTTATAGGGAGGCTGAAGAAATATTTTTTTGTTTAAACCATTTCTAAAATATCTTTCTTTCTATCCTAAGTATGGAATAACATTTTAAAATTATTAGGAATATGTGATAATTACCAGTCTCAATTGCCAAATTATATCTAAGCAATAATACTATCCCCATATAGATGCTAGTTGAAATAAACATATTAATACCTTAATTCAAAACCAACTAAATCTGAATGAATTTTACAAGAGATGGTGAACATTATTATTTTTGGCAAACCACTTAATAAAAAAATGGATAATTGATATATGTATGTCATTTTTTTACTTAGCGGTCTATGGAAAATATCACAATTATCTCAGTTTCAGCTTTATGCTATATCCTGCACACAGCAGAGTAGGTAGAGGGAAACATGGAAATCATTAATACACTACTTTCCCTCCCTTCTGCCAAATTCTAGAGTCATTCTATGTTGAGTGGCAGAACTCAACGCCAGATTGAAGAATAAAACAGTCATGTACAGTTACTTTGTGCTTCTGCATTGGACTAGCCTTTTTTAGGTACTGATAATAGAATTTATATTGTTTAAAAATCATATATTTAAAACTTTAAAACATTTAGAACCATTTATCCTAACTATAATTTATTACTTACTTCTATTTTCTGTGCAGCATTTTCTTGTGTTAATTGTTTCTTAGGATCTTCAAACCACAATTTTAATAGACGATTTCTTATTTGAACAAATGTGTGGCTCGATGGCCCCTGCAGATCTGAAAAACATTCTGCTTCCAAAGATGACATTTTGTCAAATGGTAGTCTTGATTGAAATGCTGCTCCTTCCAAGCTGAAATTTTTTCCATATATAATATTTTTACTATGTGTCAAAATATTGAGGCCTTTTTAAGTGCATTAGCACAGTAAATGAATATAAATGTGACTATTGTGGGTTTGATTTCCATGGCGAGAATGTTTTTTTTTCTCCACTGTGGTCACACCCAAAGAACATTTTTCTGTCCCTTCACTCAACATACAATGTATCTATGATTGGCCAGATATTGGGGGCAGTCTTTTAACACTATGTTCTCTCTGCCTACTCTGCTTAGACTGCTGTTCTGCTTAGATTAGGATTTATTAATTTCATATCCGTGTCTTAGTAGACACAGATATGAAATAATTATTTTTTTTCATTACACAACATCAAGAACAGTATGGCAGCAATTTAATGAAATTTTAAGGAATATAAAGAATATGAACCCAAAGACATGGCTTAAATAACAAAATTTCAGTAAATTGTATAGATGCTAGCTCATTGTTTACAAATTATGTATGTTATGTTTGACTGAAGATTTGTTTTACACTGATCCTCATAATCACTACCTTAAATTTGAAATATCCAAAATCATTTAGTGTTCATTCACCATAACTACCAAACTCTCTGCAGGAGGCAGTTTGGTAGTACGGTGAACAAATGAAGAGATGTAACAGTGTTACATGTAAATAATATTCAAAATAAAAAAGTTGTGGGTTCTCTTTTCTCTTGATTAGAATAAAATAGTGGACATCAGCTATAGAAAAAATACACCTAACTATTGTACTGTTAATTTTGATGATTTAATATTCTTACCTGTTAAGCATTTCTTTATAATTAATTTCCTCGATATCCTCAGTTTTCGTTTCCTCAATAATAATAGGTTTATCATCTTTTTTAGAATCAGTTGTACGACTAGAAGAAGATTCCCGGCGTCCAGCTACAGAGGTAGGACTAGAAGGAGTAATTTTACTTTTTTCTGATTGATCTGATTCCGAATCATCTTGTTTCAATTTTTCATCTAGTTCGCGGTTTTCCGCCTAAAATCAATAAACATAACCTTGATATAAACACAAACAAAATGCTATGACAGTAAAACATTTAAATTAATACCTTAGCACGCTTGCGACGACTCATTGTTAACAGACGTTAAGTTAACTTTATCTCTTGGAAAAAATGTAAATTAAGCAAGTTGGTATTTTTATTTCTTATACGAAATCAAAACAATCACATAGTAGAATGACTTTGACATTAGATTATTTTGTTGCTATATGAAAAAGAAATCGAATTAAATTTTATAAACTTTTAATATACCGTTATTAAATTTACTAAATTCTTTTATCTTTTAATATACCTATAAATGTGCAATGTATGTAATTCTGACTGAATAATAACAAGTTTAGGTAACATTGATATCACAATTATTTTAAAACAAAAAAAGACTAAAACAACATTTTCGTAGTTGAATATTTTTATTTTAGTATATTAGCCATATATTTACAGATTCATCATATTATATTAATTAGCTGTTGCATTTTCATTTGATAATCGTCATATTTTTTCATTTATAGACTTTTTCTAAAATGACTTTGCAAAAGGCTTTCGTCAGCGTATCCAGCAATTTCTTGAGGTATTATCGAACTTTCTTCAAGGGACGCACATGGACGGCACATGCATTCTAATGGGGCTTTTGTAGATATCTGTAAATATTTTTGGGTTTTTAGTTTATATTTAAGTAAAATATTATATTTAAAGATACAAAATAACATATTAGGTGGATGATTGTATTTCAGGAGGAATGTGACTGGCTAAATTTGGAGGTACAAATCCCACTCTTTTTAAAAAAAATAACTTTGGACTGAGCAAAGTAAATTAGATTTATAATTCTATTAATCTACTAGCCGACCTGGGCGGCTTCGCCAGCTTGAACTAAACGAATATTTGTGAAATTCTAGTGACGAGGCAAAGCGTGGCGTTGAGATCCGCCACTACACACGTCCCCGCCTCCGGAATTCAGCGGAAAGTAGGGAGCATCTTAACACTAGGTTCCTTTTGCCTACTCTGCTACATGCGAGATACAGCGTTGAGCTGAAAAAAAAAGTATTCAGACTAAAGGATAATTTCAATAGTTACCTTTCTGAATCTTTTCTCTTCACTTTTAGCTTTTGGACAGAACAAAACTACGGTTGCTTCTCGCTCTCCGGATTCCTGACAACAATTGCAGGAACGTTCCATCTGCCATATTTTGCTACCAGATACCTTTAACACATTATTACTAAAACTATTAACAAAAAAATATCTAAATAGTGAAAAATAATTTTAGATTATTAAATAACTGTAATAATAACAATAAAAACTTTCTTGGCAAAGGAAACACAAGCGTACTTTGAGCTTTTGGATTCAATTCCCATTCAGGGAAATGAAATACTTAATATTTTTATTTCTGCGCTCTAGTAACGAAAAGCAAAATGCAGCGTTGAGTTCTGCAACGCGCAATTCATCAAGAATTATACAGAAAGTGGATAACGGATGCGCGTCAATAAGAAACGCAGTGTCTAGGCACTAGACAGTCTTCTCTATGTACCCCAGTTCTCTCTCCAGTACCCTGCCATGTGCGAGTAACAGCGGGAAGCCTAAATGTAGGTTATTTAATAAATTTATTTATTTGTATTACCTGTACGTAGCTAGTGCATTTCCCAATGCAAGCATATGAAGGAATCGGCTTCGGCACACAACCAGGATGTTGTAGAACATGAATTACAGGAGTCATTTGACACTCTTGGCCTATGAAAAATATTTAGTTTATTACACTTTTCAAATGAAAGAACATAAAAAATTGAAATACATAATTTGATTGAACCTGGAGGTAACTGTACTTCCTGACCATTAACATTTTTTTCAGTTAAAAAGCTAACTGACAAAAAGACTAAAGAAAAATAGAATGCACTAAAACCAAACATAATCAGGTGAAATATTTAAAAAATGTTCTGAATATAGTAGACTTTCTTAATATGGAAGCTTTAACTTGAGTGAAGAATTTCACAGCCAATCGTGCTTATAAAGGGCTTAAATGACCTCATCATCGTGTATTTATAAAATACATGTTTAATGAGGAATACATTGAATTCATTTTAGCAAACGTACCCCCGATGGGTTACATAGATTTCAAGCAGTGTGTACACGATGTCCATAATGGATTTTTCTTTAATGTCGGATTTAAGTTAAAATACTGCTATTAATAATATTTTTACTAAGCTAGTGTTACTATATCAGAGTTACTTTGTATGTAATAATGTCAACTTTAAAAAAAAGTTATAAAGTGGATGTCATTAGGTACCCCGGTTTTGCCCGTTTAGCAATCTTACATTTATCTTTATTTTCCTTAGCCTGTACTGTCCCACTGTTGGGCAAAGGCCTCTCTACATTTCTTCCATTCTGGTTTATTTCGTGCTATTGAACACCAGTCAAGCTTGTAATAGTCCAGGTCGTCAAGCTATCTCCGTTTTGGTCTGCCAATTCTCCTTTTAGAGTTCGGAATCCAGCTGGTAGAAGATTTCGCCCAAGACGCTTCAGGTATACGGCAGACATGTCCACTTCAGTGAACTGAAATGGGTTCAACGTAGCGGCTTTCATCTCCGCGTCAGCGCTTTTTGTGCGAGAGCGCATTTGGGTGTTTCGGATTTTATCCATTAATTTGACACCTAATATATTGCACTCCATCGCATGTTCACAAACTTTGATGGCGGACTTCTGTGAATTTGTCAAAAACCAAGTCTGAGCATGTTTGATGTAGAGGGAAAGACTTTTAACCGACCACGCTTGTCTACTGCGGGTTGTTAGATGAATAGTAAACCTGCTGACTAGGTCTGCAACTGCTTCCGTTGTCCTTAATATACGATCATCCGCCACCAGATTGAGTTAATGCCCTATTCTGACAGCAACTGTTCCAATTGAGTCTCGACTTTGCATATGGTTAAGCAGCTTGCAATTGGCAATTCCGATAGTATTTTTTTTCTTAAAACTTGAATATAAATGGAATAAATACGTTGTATTTTAAAAATACATATGTAATGGATCCCGCATATAGGTTTCTACCTGCCTTTAGCCGTCATGGCGCAGGGGCAAAAGGGTATGACTGTAACGCAACGGTTATGGGTTTGAGCCCCACTCGAGGGAATGAATTATTATTTGAAAATATTTGATCTCTTCGCTCTGACACCATGGCAAAATCCCAGCGTTGAGTTTTGTCATTCAATATAGGTACCTACAACTGGGTAGGCTAAGTCAGCCCAGTTTTAAGACGCTCTGTTACACGTTCACCGCAATAGCATGTTGAGTTGGCGAGTACAAGACATGGCGGAAACCAACACCACGCTTATCCTTGTTACCACAGAGCGAAATGAATATAACGCATTCCCTTGAGTTAGAATCAAACTGACAACCATCGCGTTTTCAGTGAAACGTTGCGCCTCTCTCCTCTATTTAAAGACGCTGCACCCGGCCTCTACTTGAAGACAATGTATAAATGCTAATCTATATATACAAAAGCACATGTTCTCACTGACAGAGTTAAGACAGTGAGGTAGAAACGTGATATTTGAACAAATTATCGCAAAGTTTATTTTCGCAATCTTGACATCCACTAAAAGTTTGTATGGATTTTTTCTTAAATTAACACCGATTTTTTTAAAATTTGTAATTCAACTTAATAAGGCTCCAAATAAGGGGTTGAAAGTTTGTATGGAAAAATCTTCAAATCGCGACCGATTTTGATAAAAAATTAAATTCACTCTTAAAAATATTTCATTGAACACGTGTTTCGTGGTTTTTTAGAATTATTTGCACCCTTAGGGGTGACCTAAGGGTGCAAATAAGCAGGCGAAACTGCGCGGGATCTAAAAATACGTGCTCATTCATACAGACAGACAGACAGATAGGCAGACAGACAGGCAGACAGACAGACAGGCGGACGGACGGACGGACGGATGGTGCGTCCGTCCATCCGTTGTCTCCTAAAGTACTGCAAATATAAAGCAATTCATATCTATACTCATGTGTAAATCGGTATTTGTTTGTGATAAATGTGTATTTTTAACCGACTTTCAAAACAGGGAGAAGGTACTCTCGATTCGATTCGATTTAATCGATCAATTATTTAGGATTCGATTTCGATATTGTATTATTCGATGCGATTTGGGATTTTTTTTAATATGCAATTATTACAGTTATTTTACAAAGAATATTATAAATCCTTACACAAATCAATAATTTAACACTTAAGGCTAATTCTGAATGAGTTAATTAAATTAATCATTGACATCAACACATTTGACTGTCAGTCAATTCATTAAATATTCAGTCAATTTATTAAATGAATAATCATATAGTTCAAACGGGCGAAGCCGCGGGCAGACCGCTAGTCTTTCTATTTAAAAATTAGAGGCCATCGTGGCGCAGCGGCACAATGGTGTGACTGTAACGCGACAGGTTGTGGGTTCAATCCCCACTTCAGGAAGTGAAATATTTATTTACATTTATATTTCCATTTCTTCGCTCTGGTCGCGAGGCAAAGCGCGGAGTTAAGTTCTGCCACTCAACACGCAATGCCTCCAGAATTCGGCAGAAAGTGGGGAACGGAGTGTCTTAACACAAGGTTCCCTTTGTCTACCCTGCTTTGTGCGGGATACAGCGTGAAGCTAAAAAAATCATGGATTAGGATGCGCCATCTTACAGCTGATGGGATACAGAACTCTCCTATGGTGAGCCACTCGTTTTGCATTTCTCAGCCCATTGCATGCACCTTATATATATTTGTCGTTCTTGTTTTGCCGCATGAAAGTTTTTACTATATCTTTGTCTTGAATTTTCCTACTCGTCCCTAGTCGTGCTCTATTCGCTTGTGATCTTATCATAAATTGTTTGCGTAATTGAAGTCTCGACCCTGGGGCCCCTCTGGGGCACTTCCGTCTTTTGGAAGTGATGTGACATCATGAGATTTTCCCAGAATATGTCTTTTGGCTACTCTTAGGTGTGTTTAGAGCTTCAATGGTTTCTTTAATCTCAATCCAAAACTATTTTTATCTCTAAATAGGGTTGAGGTATGCATCGAGCGCGATAGCCCTAGCCAAGATTTCAATGTTTTTATGACATTAGCATCTAATTTCGCTAAGAGGTTTCTATTGATGTCATATACGAGAAAAGGCCAATTCAGACGTGATGTTAGTTATAATTGTCGTAAATCCAAGCTTTTTTGACATTACTAATAGGTTGATGGTCAACCTTCTCAAGATCACTCAGCTGCTGGTGTGTACTATAAAGCTGTCGACTATTACATTGTTTTTGTAGTCTCATTGCCTTTGTAGTCTATTTTCTTTTGCAAGCAAACTCATGCCTTAAGTTCATTCAAACATTGGCGTTTGAATGAAATTAAGGCATGAGTTTGCTGAATATAAAGCAATTCATATATATACTTATACTTATAAGAAATCTGTGTTTGTAACTTTTTTATAATGAACCGATTTTGATGAAACAAACTTAAGATGTTAAGTTGAGTTAAAACAAAGCAATTGGTGAAATTATGAAGTAAATCGGTTCAGTACTTTCGAAGATTAGCGTGACCATACATACATACATACAGACAGACAAGAAATTAAAACAAAATATTCTTGCTTTCTATTATTCTTTTTAAGTGTCCCTTCATCCATTTCAGTCAAAAATATTTTTACTGTATTATTATTATATACTCGTATATGTATTTTATAATACTAATTAGTTATAATAAGTTAGTTACAATAGTATGTATTTTTCAAATATATATGTATTATATTTATGTATTAGGATTTAATAGGTATGTAAGTTTATCACAAATTTCCAAGATTGACTGGTAGAAATCACTGAATAGCGTTAAGACCGTCTTTTGTGTATCAATTGTTTTATTTTTGTTGTTTTTATACACTTCTATTTCTCCTAATGAGTGATTGGGCAAAATAAATTGTAAATAAATAAATAATATTTTCACTTATATCACAAACCATATAGTAGGTATTTAAATAAAAACTGCAACATTTTCAAATTTAATATATTGATAGAACCTTTTTAATTCCGTATCATACCGTCATTCATCTAAAAAATTATTCACTAGTTAAAAAAATCGTTTTGCAAGCTCATCTTTACTTTTTACATTTTTATTTAACGATCATAAGATAATTTATTATATTTTTAACGACTGTAATCTCCACATTTGTAGCATTTACACTCAGCAGGCTCTCTTAGACGAACTTCCATAATTGCGCGGTCTTCATCTTCAAATCTTAATCCATCAGCGTCGTAGCAATGAGTAAGGGTCACTAACCGCTCCCTAAGATAATTTTCCTTACAGCAGAAACATTCCTATAATTAATAGTATTTAAATATTAGAATTTATCTCTGTTTTTCTTAAATATATAATTAATTATCTATAAAAAACTTAAATAAAGTCATACTTTTAAGAAGCCCGTTGGTGTGACGACACTAGGCTGAACTTGACTGTTGCATATACCTTCACATTTGTTGACACTGACTTCGCCGCTACATGATCTTACTAAGGTGCCCATTTCATCATATTCCTCTACAAATAAATTATAAAATCGATTACGTTATATCAGTTTGTACAGAAATTTAGTTACATTACTTGTATATAGTTAAAACAAAAGTTAATAGATATTTTTTCAGAGTTCTTAAGTCTTTCCGATTTTTTTAAATTTATTTCCTTATTTACCTTTGGTGACATGAATTTCGGTCGGAATTGTCTCACAATTTTCATCTGCGTAACATTTTATAGACACAAATAGTAATACTTCTAAGACAAGAAGAGAAAAACTTTTGAAAGAAGGAGCCATTTTATAATTAGTTAGTTCTTTACGACACTGCGTATAAAATGTAACTGACTTTTGTTGTATTTTTCAGCCTTTTTATATAAAATCGGCGTTGCTTTACTTTAACTCATGCAGGATTATAATAATGGCCGTGTCATGTATATCAACGGGAGATCTGGGATTGAGTAGTATATGTTGTACTCTAATGACACAATCTAAATTATACTAACAGTTTAGATTAAAAACAAACCAACTTCAAATAAAATAAAAAGTATAAAATAAATTTACTTAACATAAAGCAATAGTAATTTGATTTTGTTTAAAAAAATAATTAAAGAAAATGTTTATAATTTTGAATTCGGTGCCAAGTAAAACAAACAGGCTAAGTAATTTGATATTGTAGTAAGGTTGTTATAGCATTACCTTGATACTAACTTCAAAATTATCAAATCTTTCTCTTATTTTTATTCTTTTATAAAATCAAAGTACTATTGCTTTATGTTACGTACCTTTATTTTATACTTTTTAATTTGTTTGCAATCGGTTTGTGTTTTGTTAAAAATAAATTATTGTACGATTTTAAGTGATGGGTAGACCTCAAAAGGATGCTTCTCGACCGAGTCCGTAGTGATTATATTATTACGTAGTAGCTTCAATCTTAATTGCATATTGACAAGAACGTAGTTAAAAAATATTGAATCGAATTGAGAACCTTTCCCTTTTTTAAAGTTGGTTGAAAAAAAGAATATGCTATTTTTTATGTTGGTTAAAAAGAAAAGCAACGAATATGGAATCGCATTTCTGGCGAAAAGTTGTAACAAGCTTTTTCCTTGTTACAATTACAGTAAAAGCAGTACAATAACTCAGACCATCTATGTTTTTCATTAGAGTTTCATGTCATTAAATTGGAATTTTCGAAAGCAAACACACGAGTCTTTACAAAAAATCCCAACTCCTTGTAAGAATGCCTATAAAATTTAAAGAGTTCCCTCGATTTCTTCAGAATCCCATCAGATCAGATCAGTCAGATCTTGACATGGTTATCATGGCACCACCTGTGAGGTATACCTTTTCAAACAACAAAAAAAATCCAGATCGGTTCAGGCGTTCATCCAAAAATTCCGACGAATTGAGAATATCGTTTCTTAATTCGGTTAAAAATGTTATCAAAATAATAAAAAATATTATCTTCAACAGAACGCTGCGGCACCAGAGCAAAGAAATGAAAATATTAAATATATTATTTCCTCGAGTGCGAATCGAACTAACATCGTGTCACGTTTACAATCGCATTTGTTGCTTCTATGCCACGACTGACCTTTAAAAAATAATTCATATTTAATGTGTTAATTAATAATTTCAAACTTATAATAATCTGTATTTGTTTGTGATAAATCTGTGTTTTAGGAGGTTCTCAAGTAAATATTTTCGATTAGAAAGTACAAAGTAGCAATATATGTAAAAAATAACAATATACGGTACTTACTATAGTTTGACTTTGATACTTTATTGCGAATCTATGATCAAAATATCGATTTTAGCATAGTGCAACAATTGTATAAATTGAAGCAACCAACAGCCAATTCGTTTGTCATTGTCATTTCATTTAATGTCAAATAAAGCCACCCGTGAGTGGCAAATCTTCTATAGAATTGAGTAAATTTATGTGATAGATTCACATAAATAAATAATTTAAAATATCTTGACTATGATAGTTTTAAGAAATATCATGATGGATGGAAATATATTATTGTTATTAGTTTTACTATTCTCATGGGCGGAATATTTATGGGAGTTGTATCTTTCTTTGCGCCAGGTAAGCCGATTTGTTGCCTACATGTTTATTTGCGTCAGTCTTATTCTTTTAACAAAATTTTATTCTTCTTATTCTTTAACTTAATGTTAAATTTTCTTTAATTTTATATAAACCATGTATCGTTAAAATTAACTATACAGACCGACAACAGGTTTTAATGCATATGTCAAATTTTGTTTCAATAAAATTGTAAATTTTAGTAGTTGTATTTAGAAAATCAGATTCACGCTGTATCCCTCACACAGCAGGGTAGGTAGAGGGAATTTAATGTTCAAACAATGGAAATGGAACATTCTGTTACCCACTTTCTGCCGAATTCTCGAGGCATTGTGTGTCAAGTGGCAGAACTCAACACCGCGCTTTGCCTCTATACCAGAGCGAGGAAATGGAAATATAGAAGTAAATAAATATTTCACTTTCTTGACTGGGGATCGAACCCACAACCGCCGTGTTACAGTCAAACCCTTGTGCCACGGTGCCACAATGGCCTGTAGTTGCATGTTAAGGTTATTTAGAAAAAGAATTAAATATATTAGTATTATGTATTAAATATAAATTAAGGTTGTATGTCATTATTTCCAGCGCAAGATCTATAAGATCAATAATACAATACCAGAAGAATTAAAGGAAATGCTAAATGAGGAGTCATTTAAAAAAGCTAGAGTTTATGGATTGGATAAGTCACAATTTAGAATAGTAAAAGAATTTCACAGTATAGTATTAACTTCAATAATTCTTTACAATGGTTGGATATATTCTGCATGGCAAAAGTCAGAAAATATAGCTGCTCTATTTAATATTAATCCAGACCAAGAAATAGCAGTTAGTTGTGTCTTTATGACTTTTGTAACAGTGTTCAATTTTGTTGTATATATTCCATTTTCAATATATGAAGTATTTGTTCTTGAAGAAAAACATGGATTCAATAAACAAACTGTAGGATTCTTTATAAAAGACCAGATTAAGTCGCTAGCTCTTGGGCTAGTTATCACAATACCTGTTATATCTATAGTCATTTATATTATCATGTTAGGTGGTAATATGTTTGTGGTTTGGTTATGGCTATTCTGTACTGTTGTTTCTTTGATTCTCTTGACTCTTTATCCTTCAGTGATTGCCCCACTATTTGATAAATTTGTTCCTTTGCCTGATGGTGAGCTTAGAAAAGGTATAGAAAACCTAGCATCTACACTAAATTTTCCATTGTCACAAGTTTACATTGTAGAAGGCTCAAAAAGATCAGCTCACAGTAATGCATATTTCAGTGGCTTATTTGGTTCTAAAAGAATTGTATTGTTTGATACGTTAATTGAGAAATATGATGAAGAAAAAAAGCAGACAACTGGTTGCACAAATAATGAAATTTTAGGTATATTAGCTCATGAATTAGGCCACTGGAGTTGTAATCACATTAATAAATCCATTGTTCTCACAGAAATAAATCTGCTCCTTCTTTTTACCGCATTTGGCCTGCTATTCAGATATTCCTTGCTCTACACCTCTTTAGGATTCCCACCAGGCCAAGAACCAATTATAATAGGTTTAATAGTAGTCATGCAACTTATATTGGCACCATACAATTCTCTTTTGTCATATTTTTCAACTGCATTATCTAGGAAATTTGAATTTGAAGCAGACAACTTTGCTGTTTCTTTAGACTATCCTTTGGAACTGCAGTCGTCACTAATTAAATTAGGCAAAGATAATTTAGACTATCCCATATATGATAAATTATACTCTGCATGGTACCACTCTCACCCTACCTTGTTACATAGAATTGAAAATATTAAATCACAAACTAAAACTAAAAAAGATAAATAAATATACTTACTATATGTATCCATATTTTGTATCATATTTTTTGTAGTACAATTAAATTTAAACTTTTTTTAAGGTGTGTTAAATGCTTTTAATCCTTTGAAATGCATTTATGTTTTTTTTATATATATTGAGAGGGCATTTAGTTAATGCTCTTCATATTGCTATTTTTACAGAGTTAAAATGTGTGTATTAAATGTAAGTATATTGTCATATTTAATATTATTCTTATTTGAAAGATTAATGAACATTTAAATGATCTAAACTCTGTATGATAGTGCACAAATGTATATATAATAATTAAAAAAATTGCAAAAAAATCATAAAATAATTGTGTCTAGAGTAAGAGTATTTATTTTGAAACCAACATTTAAATGCATTTACAAATAAATATACCTAAAGTTACTATATTACCAGATAAGTGAGATTTTCTATAAAATAATATCTCAAAATTATTTGTTGTTTTTTAAAATCAATAAAAGATTTGTTACTTCTGTATAGAATATGTAATAATAATGAATATACTTCTTGGGACTCACAATTTGTTTTTCTCATAAAACCACAAACATTATTATACAATCAATCTATATAATTAAATTATTTATTCTTTAATAACTATTAAGACTCAGAGATATAAATAATAAACTTATTAAGACTCAGAGATATTTAAGAGAAAAATTGCTAAATGTCAATGGGCTATGGGAAAAGAGCATAAAAGGTTAGAAAAGAAATGACAGATCAGCCAAAACCAAATTGGTGGTGAAACCAATACTGACAAAAATAGACAAATAGAAATGGAAATAAAGATGGCATATGATGCAAAGCTCTAAAGGTAAATTGCAGTGAGTGGTAGCAGAATGATACCCAAGAGATGGCAAGCGAAGCTGCAAGAGGCAATATACAAGATAGAAGGCTAGGCTCGATTTTGACACCAAAGCAAATGAAAATAT
>DWGR01001080.1:0-17677 GCA_018247715.1 Heliconius burneyi
CCGGTTTTAAATGCCGGGGGTGGTAATGATCCGGTCGAGTCTGCCCATGTGTGTCGCCATTGCTGGCAACGTGACTCTCCCACTCGTACTTTAGTCGCCTCTTACGACACCACCAGTACCAGGGTGACCCTATTCTAAGCTGGGAACACACGGCAAAAAATGGAATTATATAATAAAAAAAATCTAGTTTATTTTCGTTTTTTTTCCAAATTTTTTTTTTTTTTGGAACATGACATTAATGCTGTTAGAATTAGTGGCTTTTACAGCGACACCTGTTGGTTAGGGAAGAGGGTACTCATTCCCTGAAAATAAACAGGCACTGAGTGGCTGTGACTTTTTTTTTCTAATTTCTACTATAGTAGTTATTGCACCATTCTCGCATTCTAAATCATCAATGGGCGTAGTACCACTCGCACTTGACCAGCATATTTAACTAAAATCATTTTAACGACGATATATAATTTGGAGTCAACGTAACTTGCTCGACGATGAATTCATCTTCTCAAATTAAATATCATAAAGATTCCATCCAAAGTAATAATAAACTGTAATTATTGGTTATATTTTGTAACGGTAGAAAATTTTGACTATATTTCTTTAAATAACTAGAATTGGAATTTTGAATCATTTACCAGGTGAGTCACGGAGTGACGTGGCCGTTGTCACGTGGTCACCTGTATCTGTTTACTTACTAGGACATTGTTATTTCTTAGAGGGAGAGAGTAAGAGAGTCATAATGTATTTATTCCTAACGTTAGGCATATGCTGAAGCCTAAATACTAAATTTTAATGAATGGGGTGTGTAATAGCGACAAATCGCAATACGATATCCCTTTGCTATTCGTTGCTGGGGAATCTAAGGGAAATTTTGGAAGAGATTTAGCTAATGTTCAGAAATCAATGAGTAAGGGTATTTCTCAATAATAAAAATTACAATATAATATTTTTATTACTTCCTAAGCTTATCTTTAAAATATCTATATAATTTGAAGATATCTTTCTTGCTTCCACGCTTAGAACTAAACGAAAATGGGTGGATACTTCACAATCGTAAACATCATCGCAACCAAAGAAATTATATCCAAAAACATGGATTTTATGACAGTATCCCTTATATTTTTGAATTTAAGAGCTAATAAAATTAAGCGGTTAAACTGCTATAAATATTTTTTATTTATTACTTCCCCAAAACAATTTCGTTTAAATTTGTACGCTATATATGTTTTTTTTTTTTTGTATTTTGTATTAGGATTCAACGGTATTAAGCAATACTTTCTTAATGAACCGTACAAAATTGTCGATATCAGATATAAAAACATCACTAACCAAAGATTACTTTGCAATTTATGATTTAAGAATTCACACGTTTAAATAAATTTATAATAATTGGAAAATATATATTTTTTTTAAATTCTGTCAATATTAATTTTTGTATAGGATAACATAATTTTTAAAAAAATAACAGTACTTCTTGTTTACTTTTTTTTTTAAAAGGCAACAAACACTTTGGAACTTTGACCCTTTGGTTTTACAAGCTTTTGTTTAATTAGTATTTAGGAAACCGTTACAAACATTTGTCTTGTAGAACAAATATATAAAATATTTAATTTTTTAAGTATTTAATAAAAATATATATGTTTTTTAATAAAAATAAAACCGCCATCGTGTAACAAGTTCCGCTTAGATGTTAGGATTCGTAAATTACTTATCAATAAGAGTTTCTTTGACCCAATTAGAATAATGCAATCGGTTGTATCAAAGCTAACGAACATTGTGTAATAGAAACATAAAAAAACCCAAAGCTAAAATCGCTACTCTTATTTCAGACGGAATGACCAAAGTTGAACTAAAAGTTCAAAAAAACCTACTAGAATATTTCCATTACAGGCTGAGAACAAAGCGGCGTTGATTGTTATTTAACTACCAAATTAGGTAACAAAAAAAATCATCATTTGTATGAAAAGAAACATCCTTATATGTACGTGATGAACGATAGCGATCTCATAATTATGATTTTGGGATTAAAAACAGAGGTCAGTGACCCGGCGCTGGTCACGCCAAATGACTATTTATGGAGAGGCTGCATACATGATTTGTTTAGGCACTTTAAATATGACGACGGAAAATGCTCTGATTGTAAATGTGAATCAAATGTTGATATACCGATGCTATAACGACCCCCCTTTGATTTTGAACTGTTTATAATTCTAGAACAAAATTGACTTATGCAAGAAAACATTGAAGATGGCTTAAATATTATAGTGAAACCAACTTTGAGGCCAGTCTTGGCGCAGGGGCCAAGTGTGTGACTGCAAACGTAACTGGTTGTGGGTTCAACCGCCACTCAAAAAAACTTTTTTTTTATTTATTTTTTTCATTCCGTTGCTCTAGTGTTAAGGCAAATCACGGTGTTGAGTTCCACCACTCAAGACGCAATGCCTCTTGAATTCGGCGGAATGTGGGAAACGGAGCCTCCCTATGCCTACCCTACTGTGTGCGGAATACAGCGTACTGTTAAAACTAAGTGGGAAAATAATTTAAATTTATTAAAAAACACTTTATTTTCGTTTCATATATCATTAATGATGTTGTGAATATTCAAACACAAATTATAAAATTACGCTAAACTAAAGATATTGCATTCTAAAGACTAAATTTACTTTTTTTTTCTCAAAAAAATGCATTTATAACTCTAATTAAATATTGTCATTGATATTTATTTCATTTACAAAAAACCTATTTACTTAGTGTAGACGTATAGCTTTTTTCAGCTTCATGCTGTTTCTCGCATGCATGGTATGCATTCATTTCCGCTCTTAGTCTTTTTACCAGAACGAGGATATAACAAGTATTAATTCCTCCGAGTGAAAATCGAACCCACAATCTGTCGTGTTTACACGCACGTTTGCGCAACTGCGCGTAGTGCGTAGTACAATTAACTTGATGTAAAAGGTTATATATACACCTTCCTAGATATTTATCAGGTATCCCATTTGAACAATCTAACATAAACAATTTTAAATTTAAATCTGTAGTTCCGGAGATTAGCGCGTTCAACGAAACAAACTTATAACACAAACATACACTACTGTAACAAGATTTCAATAGACACTCTGAGCTATTGAAGATCTACTCACATTTGTGCTACTTCTAAGAATTGAGTTTATCTTTGCGTAGTGCAGATACAGTTCGTAATCGACATCTCTACCATCGATACGCGAGAAGAATAACAACTTTATTGGTGTCATTTGGGGGAAAAGCGGATTCTTGGCATTGAACTTGTGAGCCTACTTGGCCGAGCAGCCAAATATGCCAGATACTTACGGGTCTGTAATGTATGGTCTGTGATTAGACTAACTTATAAATATACGATTGTCATTTATAAGAACTTTTCTTTAGGTTCACGCTGTATCCCGCACGTAATAGGGTAGGCAGAGGGAACCTGTTAAGACACCCGACAACTTCCCGCCGAATTCAAAAGGCGTTGCGTGTTCAGTGGCAGTACTCAACGCTGTTATACGGACATGATTTGGAAACAATGTTACCAGCCACGCCAAAGTTAAAACATTTTTGATTGCCATCTAATACGCTGTTATTAATTTTTAGTAAAATAATTACAATAAAAACTTACATACGAGTTTTTACGAGTGGGAGAGTCACGTTGCCAGCAATGGCGACACGCATGGGCAGACTCGACCGTATCATTACCACCCCCAGCATTTAAAACCGACGTGAAATAGTGGCTTTATGCCACTGCGTTTCGCATTAGGTAATGCCGGGCTCCGGCGCCCAGCCACCCTAAAAGCTGGCAACGCACCAGTAGCTCCTCTGGTGTTACGCGGTGTCGTGGACGGCGGTGATCACTTACTATCAGGTGACCCGTACGCTCGTTTGCCATGCTTTTTCCATAAAAAAAATACGCCTTATCTACCTTACAAAACGAATAAAATGAATATGTAGATAATAATTAATATAATACAATTATTTTTTTCCATTAAATTATATGCTACCTATATATATTCATCTATACCTAAAAGTTGTTCTTTACAACTTCTACATATAATTAATATATCGAATCTCTTGAAAAACAATTATAATACATACATATAAAAATTTTACATAATTAGAATTTTATTTTATTGCTGTTGTTGTATGGGAAAGCCAAATAAAGGACCAGCATTAACAAAATAAGTATATACCTAATTGTACAACAATTAACATCACAATATAAAAACCCCGCTGGTCGCAACGAATTTATTGGTCCAAATTGTGATATATCGGTTTAAAGTTTATGTTTTTATTTATTATTTAAGATATTCAATTACTTTTTGTATTCAATATAAAAATATTTTATACTGACAATATTATTTTTTTAAAAGCCAATCGTGGCGCACGGGCACCACGTTTGTGACTGTAAACGCCATTGGTTGTGGGTTCGATCCCCACTCGAGGAAATTAAATATTAAGTTAGATATATATTTTGCTTCTTTGCCCTCCTCGGTGTCGAGGCAAAGCGCGGAGCTAAGTTCCTGGATGATTCAAGAATTCGGCGGAAAATGGGGAACGGAGAGCCTTAACAAGTGAGGTTCCTTCTGCCTACCCTGTTGTATGCGGGATAGGTACAGCGTGAAGCTGATTTCATTTTTTTTATTAATACTTCTAAAATGTTATATAAACGTAGGTACATACTTACATTTTTCTTATATATAAATAATAAATATTTCTATAGTATTATGCTTCAAATATGAGATATTAAAAGTGTAACATATATGATTCCAATAGTCATTTCGCCTATTGTTCGAGACAGTACCGTTCAATTATGAATACGTTGAAGTTCAATGCATCTCTGTAACCGGGATTCGAACTGGTTTCTTGAATTCAATGTCAACTAGTCCCTATAATGTCTATCTTAACTATTATATTACAAGAGCCGATATAAGGATAGCTTACAGTAAAAATAACCATGATTGAATAAAAAACCTCTTTATAGACTCACCTGCAGTGAATTCTTGTTACGAAAGATAAGAAAAAGTTTGCATTTTTCTATTACACCGTTCCCTTGAGATAGGTTTTGCTTCTTTCTTTTATTAATGTAATTTATTCGATTTTATATCATCGTTTTATCCATAAAAGGCTAAATGGTCGGTATTGGGATATACTCGTATTTAAATACCAATGTAAGTATGAAAGAACACTATGTGTAATTGTACGTATAGGTACGTTAAAAATATTGTATCATTATAACGAAAATATTAACGTTATAACGAAATAATTTGTTTTTAACGAAATATGATAGAATGAAAAAGATATACGCTGATTTTAATCTTTTGAATTTAATACCCTAATTTTTTATTTTTTAAGCTTAACTTAAGCTGGAATATGCCCACATCCATTAGGATTGAAACCCCAAGTCAGATATCATCTGTATACAGCCAAAATTATACACATACTCGTATATTTTTTTATTTTAATATTTTTTTTCGAATTTTATATTTAGTTTTTGAATGCCTGTCAATCCATTAGTTTCACTTTACGTTGAAAAAGGTTAACTAGATAAGTGTGTAATTATTATTTTATTAAGAAGACTTTCCGTTATAATTCTTATATTTTTTGTTTTCCGGTGCATAAAAAATATATCAGACCATACCATGAGAGTGAAGACGGCAGATAGGTCATATGAGGCTCAAATTATCTTGATGTATCAAATTATCTAGCATTTTAGAAAAAATATTTTGTAAGAATTATACTTTTCAATAAATAACATTGTCTCTTGGTGGTCTCTTAATCCGTCTCTAAACTTAGCGTTATCTTAAAGCGATCATCTGCGTGCAAATTACGTTCTAGTATACGATTTACTAATTTGTAATTTGTTCAGGAATGGCATTTAACGGCTAATTGAAATGAGGTTAAACACAACAACTTTTACAAGACAACATTTAAATCCCAATTATTTAAAAAAAATCTAATCTGTTTCACTCTGTATTCCGCATCGACAGGTCAAGCAGAGGGAACCTAGTGTTAAGCCACTCCATTTCCCACATTCCGCCGAATTTTTCGAGGTATTGCGTGATCAGTGGCGGAACTCAACGCCGTGCTTTTGCCTTGGTGTAAGAGTGAATTGCATGTTGAGTGGACATCAGAACGAAACATTGGAAATATAAATGTAAATAAATATTTCACTTTCTCGAGTGGGGATCGAACCCACAACCGTCGCGTTACAGTAACACAGTTGTGCCGATGCGCCACGATGGTAGAAATACAAACTCACTGTCTTATAGAATGTCAACTTGAAATATATTTTGTTTCTTTTGCTATCAAAACGTGTCGTCTCCCCTTTTATCCCCGAGTATACCGGTGGAGCCCGTCAATTTAAAGCTGATGGACCTTTTATAATCTAAAGACTTTGCATATATTTTAATATTTATATTTTGTATTTATTTTTCTTCATTTTAAATCAGCTCTTCGATACAGAGTTGACGGAGCTGCTTCGGTGACATATGATTTATTTCTATTTTCGGTTCATATTGTTGTGTATCTATTAAAGACGAGAAAAAATAAGATCCTATAATAATAGAATTCTTGAAAATATGGTTTTGGAAGGAGGTTTCGTTTAAAGGAATAAATACCATACTAAATAAACTTTTTTTTACCATTTCGACATTATTGAGTCAAAAAACCTAATCTGGCGAACACAAGCTACAATTTGGAAATCCGACACCCAACAACTGATTTGTCACAATGTGTATGTCACACACAACAAAAGGAATAACCAAGAGAAAAAATACAGTTCTTTCTCTCCTAACATTACAGTGTCACTGAAATTAATGAGCATAGTATGACATTTAACACCAATGTCGAGACAGCCGGTTATGAGCACAGTGGTCTATGTAAGATATCATACGTAAGCGTGACGTTTGTCTCGTCGCTTGTTTAAATAGAAAAATATCACCAAATAATATCCTTCGGAGCCAGTCCAGCAATGCCTCCAGAATCCAGAGGGAACGGAGTGTCATAACGCTAGGTTCCCTCTGCCTCGCCTGCTGTGTGCGGGATAACGCGTGAAGCTGATTTCAGATGTAATAACATAAATCAAATCAAATGTATAGCTTCTACACAATCGATTTTAATAAATATGATTGACTAGTCCGATTACGTACCGGCATCTCGCATCTCATTGTAATTATAGTAACAACAAGATAGATAGTGAATGATAGGCATAACAAAAAATACCTACCTATTATTTAAATATTCAGATCAAGCTTTTGAACGTATTATGTTTTTTGCAGTCAACGACCAAATTATTAGACAACGTAGATGAAAATGTAACCGCAAACGTATCTACAATCGACATTGGCGTTGGTCTTAAAGTTAATGTACTCGTACATAAACTTTTCAAATTATACTTATTTTTCCATTCGAATCCAAGTATAATGAGATAGATGAAAAATTATTATCTGTTTTATGTAGATTTTTTTTTTCAAGAATATTCCCATGATTAATTTTTATCATTTGACGTCATTTTGATAGAATTTGTTAATAAAGTAAACCTTTTTTTGTATATTAAAATAAAACCCATTTTTTTTATATATCTGTTAATTACAATTATACTATTTAATCTGTATTCCCACGAAATAAGATTCTAAAAACACATTGTATTTGTGGATTTAACAAAACAGCATATATAAAAAGACAAGAACGATCCAAATGAGATATATAGATACTTAATTCTTATACAATAATGCCTCCTACAGGATTCGTATTCATGTGATAGACTCAAGCAAGTTAATAACAAGATGACTCTTGTGTTACCAACTTACTATTACAAAATTTACTTCCATAAAAAAAATATTAAGATTTATACTCAATGTTCACTCGAGATCTCCGGATCTCCGAAAAATTATAGTTAAATGTTCTTTAAAGCAAAAGAATCTTTACCATAATATTTATTATATCATATTTGGTTTTGTACATAAAATTATTTTTGATTTATTTAGATGAAGGATGAAGTATTAGCTTATTTATAAAATAAGTAAATTTAATGACTAATTAATGGTTTTTGTGAAAAACGTATTTCTTTGCCTAAATGTATATGATTATTTTGAATCCAATAAACTTAACGTAGTAAAAAGGTTAATTATTAATTTTACACGATAATAAAAAAACTCACCGTTTCAAAATCACAGCACAATAGCACAACCACTTTTATTACAATTTAAAATTTAAATAAACATAAATCAATATTATTAATAAAAAATAATTTAAAAAAACAATAAAATCCAATGAAAATTGACTTTCCCGCGTTCGCGCTGCTTCTAAAATGGCGGGCTTCTTTAGGGGCTGTGCGTCCTTGCGTTGCGTACAAGGCCTTTAGCTATGTATGGACGCGCGATCAAGATCCTACGCCTCTTATAGGTACTTTACGTACGTACGTATAACCGGGGACATTGTAGAATAATAGTAGTCCTGCCTGTGCCAATTAAAAATGAGAATTTTTATTTAAACGCGACGAGATATTCGGGATCCTAGTCTATTTATAGCGAAAGAAATTAGCCGGTGCATTTTTATGCTCTTATAATCTGTATTATGTACTAAAGGCGGTTTTGATGTCACCGTAATATTAATGTCATTTTTGGATATTTCTAATGACACTAAATGATATAAAAAAAAGTTATATAATAATTGTTTTTGTTTTTTATTTTCATTCCAAGATCTCGTATCTTGGAAAGATAATAAAAAATAAAAACAATTATTATATAACTTGTTTAAAGACATTTAAGTTAATAACTGGGATCGAACTTCACTAATTTACAATTTAAAACATATTACCTTAAATAAATCCTTAGTAGAGTTTTGAAAACATTGCATTCAATCTATTTACCCTACTAAAAGGCCTTACGATACCTCACATACTTATAGCTATATAAAATCTTATATATTTTTGATAGATATACGTATTATTATTACATATTATTATATTAATATGTTGAAATTAATATTATTGAGATCGTCGTGGCACAGCGGCGCAGTGACTCTAAACTCGGCAGTTGCAGTTTTGATTCGCACACGGAAGAATGAATTATTTTCATTTTCGCCACTTAACGTAACTTAACGTAGTATCTTAAAATTAGACTACCCTACTGGCTACCCTGCTACATGCGGGATACAGCATGAAACTAAAAAAAGATGTCAAAACTCTACAATACATTCAAAATAATATTTAATAGACTTAAAATAATTTATTTGCATCCTGACTGACTGACTGACAAATTACTGACTTCACAGTTAGCTACACCTCTAGTGGCCACACAGTTTAAAATGTTCCACATAATTTATATTTCAAATAAAATTTACTTAAAATAATCATTAAAAGACTCTAACTACGATTTTCTTGTAAGATGATTTCCTCCAAGTGATTTCCTTATATTTTTTCATCTTTTTATGCATATGAAGCATATAAAGATCTTAATTTTTTCTCAAACTCGCTACTCGATAACAACATCCTTACTTCGTACATTGCTATATAAATTAACATATTCCGTCTCTATATTTGGGTATTTTATCATTTTAAAGATACTTAATAAGCCATTCATGGCGCAGGGGCGCAATGTGTGACTGTAAAATCGACTGGTTATGGGTTCGATCCCCACTCGAGGAGAAGATATATTTTATTAAATTCATATTTCCATTTCTTCGCTCTGGTATCAAGGTAAAGCGCAACCTTGAGTTTCGCCACTCAACACGCAATGCATGCAGAATTCATCGAAAAGTGGAAAATTTTAACACTAGGTTCCCTCTGCCTAATCTGCTGTATGCGGGATACAGCGTGAAGCTGATAAAATAAAGATATTGAAATATAATAGAATAGATAAGTCTTTGTAAACAATTCAATTGAACAATGAATGGGTCGTTGATTAGTCTTTTTGATAATTTCTTACTATAAAATTCTCATCATACTCACTAGGACATAATTATACGAGTATGAGCGAGCGTACTGTATGCTTACTGTCAATGACTTACTCTGAAGATTCGCTATTAATGTGAACTTAAATATTAATGTGAAATAAAAAAATGGGCTTTTCGTGACGCAGGGGCACAAGCGTGCGAATGTAAGCGCGACAGGCTGTGGGTTCGATCCTAGTCGAGGAAATTAAATATTTACACGCCACTCAACACGCAATGCCACCACAATTCGGCGGAAAATGGGAAACGAAAGTGTATTAATGGAAACGGTGTGTCTAAACACTAGGTCCCCAGGCTTCCGCTGTTTACTATTTATGGGATAAAAACTTGAAGCTAACAAAAACAAAATTAAACGTTGTTTCCGCATACCGAGCACTTGTAAAGATTATAAATATGTGCATAGTGTCAACAAAAATAAAAAGTTTCAAAATAAACACTGGGTGATTGTGGGACTGCTGAATAAATCAAAATTTGAATTAATTATTTGAAATCGATTAAAGGTCACTTAGAATGAAATTTTAGTGTAAAATATTTCCTCCTCGTTATTTTATTTAAACATTGCCTATATAGATATACCCACTACGTGGTGCAAAAGAGGGGTAAAATTTCTGTAGTAAAAATTATAAATATATGTACATAAACAACAATTTTTATTGATTCTGATGTCAAAAAAGTTATTACAGTACTAGTACGTAGGTAATACTAAAAAAAAAACAAATCTTTATTATTCCCATTCACGACGAGAATTCACTTTCGAATTTAACAACGCCGTTTGAAGGAGTATTTATTGTTTGCAAAATCTATGTTAGTAGAATCGTATACAGATTAACATTGGCTGTTTTTACTTTTTTGTGACGCATATCAGGAACAATTTGTCAAACATTAGGTTTTGGTGCCGCGCGTGTGCCTCACATAGTAATACAATGATCAACCTTGACGCGGTAATAACCATCGACATCGAGGTGACCGATCGCTTTCTGTAACAGGATAAACACTATTAAAGGAAATGGACAAAAAGGAAATTCGATCCTTCTTTCAAGTATTTGATACTAGCTTTTTCTTGCGGTTTTATACGCACTTTTATTTCTATTTAGTTCAACGTGACCTTCACATAGCACGAGACCGCACAGCACGATCTTACACTGGCCTACTCTAGAGGTTGGCTAAAGTTTTACTATATATAGGAACTAAAATATTACACTCAACACGCAATCAAAATTCAAAATTCGGCAGAAAGTGGGGAACGGAGTATCTTAACACTATATTTCCTCTGCCTAACCTAAGTGTGCGGGATAAAGCGTGAAGCTGAAGTAACTAAAACATTAAAAATGTTTTATTTACATTAAATATCTATATTTTGTCATTTAATTTATTTTATAAACACAGCAAATACTATCTATGATTTTAATTTTTTGTAATCATTCAATTACATTTGTTGCCTGTAAAATCGGTTTACGGACGATAATTTCGGGTGATAACGTCATAAGAAAACATAGAAAAATTATCTACTTTTATGAATCGAATAGAATTATTATCAATGAATTATCATTAATTTGTATAATATAAGGGAAGTAGTTAAATAAGAGTTCTAATTTTTATATTAATTAATATTTATTTGCACTCGTTAAATTCAAATTTTTTACTTAAATTATACAGATCAATTACTAGTAAAAATGTGTTATTAACAATTTATTTACATGCGTAATATTTGAGATGCTTCAACTTGTCTTTATTCTGTTAAAGATAGGACGATAAGTGCGTCTCTGTCATTTGTTCGCTCTCGCTTGCACGCTCGGCTCAGGTGGAACGTGACAATGAGCCGTGCTTTTTCTGCATACAGTCGGCGTGCCTCGCCTTATAATATATCTATATCGTCAATAAAGTAAATTATATATGTTAATCAAAAATAAACACACAATAACTTAAAGCTTAAAAAATTTAAATCTAAATTAACAACAAAAAAGTCGATACCTAAAGATTAATATATTAGCATACCTTTTTCAAATTAACTTAATTGATTAAATTGTAATTTAATACAAGGAGATATTACCTAAAACTTCGTACATTATAAACGCAATGATCCTTTCTGAGAAAAAAGCGACACGCTTTATTCTACACGTAATAAAACGTAATTTCATGCATTACAACAGTTTATTTTTAACGATTAAGCTTGAGCACAAAGAATTTACCTAGTTATTAAATAATAATACTGGATAAATTCGAATGCTATATTGTAAATGCTATATTATGTACATTGACCCGGTCTAGCTATGGCTGTAAGTTTAAATTTCATTTGAAGCTTTTGTATTTGTAAGTTTGTTTTTTTTTCTGATAAGGGCACAATTGTAAGATATTAACTGTGGTATCCAAATCTAAATTCAGAGTAAATTGTAAATAAAGTTTCTAAGTATATGGCAGAAAGTGGGGAACGGAGTGTCTTAACACTAGGTTCTCTCTACCTACCCTGATGTGTGCGGGATACAGCGTGAAGCTGATTTTTTTTAGTATAAGACGTTGAGAGCGTCAAATTAACTGCAGGTACTTTGCCTTCGAATTTACTCTAAGCGATGAAATGTGTTAAGGTTAAAAAATTATAAATATGTCTTGTCCGTTCTGCGAAATTGTTGTAAAAACATTAGATTATAGTTTCTCCTTAAAGACATATCGTGAGATATTACGAAATCAAAGATCTAACTTTGTCTGACTCTACCAGAGAAAATTTGTACAATTTTGTTTTTGGGTGGGATTTGGCTAGAAAACATCAGTGTTAAGCTCCCTCTTCCTACCCTACTGTGTGCGAGATATAGAGTGAAGCTGATTTATTTGTATTAGACGGAGAAAGCGTCACACGGTATGGTCTCTGTGCAGTTCTTTTCACACATGCTCCATACCCCTGAACACTGATATTGTGTTCTCGAAAATCAATCGAAGTGTTCCACTGCCTCTCTTACCACTCATTCTTGCTTAACAAATGTTTTTTGGCCATTCTTTTATCACTCATCTTCTAGGCGAAAACAAACCATCTGAGCACGTTCTTTTTTATTCTTACTGTGAAATTGTTTCATTATCTATAACTCTTCGCTTGTAAACAACATTAAGTTTATTTTTTTTAATTCCTTTAGAGCTACTATAGAAAATATCAAATCTCTTGAATGTTATTCAAATAAAATTATATTATAAGTTACCCAAAAGCAGTCATTCACCTTACAGTATCTACTTACGACATACGTTTTCACGAACTATATCAATCACTAAAATGCATGGCATGCAAAGGTGATCGTTTAAAACGGTGAGATTACATCGGACCTTATAATCAACGTAGCTTTTTTTTAATTGTAAGAAATAAAATAAATAATTGTAAAATATGTATATATATAAAAAGAAAATGTTATATTTACAGAGTAACGGTTGTTTCAAATATTTTTTTAATGTCATAAAGTACTCGTATTATAGAAAAATTCTACATGAAATTCTATCAGTAGATATTTGTTTAAGCAAAATACTCGTATTTGATAATAAATAAACGGAAATAAATTAACCGTAAGATGTCAGTAGAACATTTTATGATTAGGTATTTTAAATTTAAAAAGCAAAAAAATAAGTAAAAAAAAATAAAATTTGTTTAAGCAATCTTTAATCAAATAAAACTAAGAGAATTTTAAGATAAGAAGTAAAACAAGCCAAACAATTAAGATTAAATAAGAAGACGAAGAATACAACAACAATATTTAAGGACGTGGTGTAAGTAACGCGACGATTGTGGGTTCGATTCCATTTTTTCGATTTTAATTTCTTCGCTTTATTAACGATGCAAACCGCTGTCCTGCCACTCAACACGCAAACACGCCTCAAGAATTAGACGGAAATATCTTAATATTGGGTTCCCAGCTACCTTCTGCCTATGCTGCTGCGGGGTATAGTGTGAAGTGGTAAAAGAAAATCTGGAAGCATTGCGTGTTGTATGGCGTAACTCAACGCCATGCTTTTACCTCGACACCAAAGCTGAGAAATGAAAATATAAATAATTAAATTTTAGTATTATTATTAAATAAAAAAATAATTTAAAAATCACAATGACATCCCCTATCAATCGAAAGGCTGCAACGCCCGCAAATCAAAGAGTAATCGTAAATACTAAGTCCAGTTACATTGAATCATACACTATGTACACAATAAATAAAAAAAGATAAGCATATTTTATGACTGCTGTGCTATCAATATTTATTAATACAGGCCGAGTTGGTTTAATTTTTTACTTTGATCTCCCACATATAAATACATATATTATAAGCGGCCAGCCAGCGGCTTCGCCCGCTTGCCTGGGTACGCTTTATAATTACGACTTAAATCATTGAATATATTATAGCAATCTTTGTATAGATATAGATTGCTATATAATTTTTGCAGGCAAACTAATGCCTTGAGTTCATTCAAATGACGATAACTATTTTTTAATGAAGTGATTTTGATGAAAGTAACTTTAGATGTTAAGTTGAATTAAAAAAAAAAGGAAATATTGAAAGTTTAAAGGAAATCGGTTCAGTACTTTCGGAGATTAGCGTGATCATACATACAGAATGACGGAGACAAGAAATTTAAAAAAATATTTTTGCTTTCTATTATATTTTTTAAGTGTCCCTCTAGCTATTTCAGACAAAAATATTAAATGTACAAACAAAATATTTTTACTGTTTTATTATCGTTAAAATATACAAAATAAATACATAGAGATAGAGACTAGACTAGATAGAAAGCCAACGCAAATATAAACAGAAATAAACGGAAAATTCCGAATCCGAATGAAAATTTATAAGTATTTCACAGAAAAAAAATCATTATAAATCTATATTTGGAGTTCATTTCATACAAAATTGGTGCATATGGCCGCAAATTTAAGTTTGCTTGTTTTATAAGTAAAGGGCGAGTCCGAGTCACATAAATTATTTTTATTTAAATTATTTAATACAGTACCTACTTATCATGGATATTTTACGTACCTTTAAATATTCATGAATTATAATATAATTTTAAATCTAGTGTCACAGGGAGTGAGGGCCTTGGTGCTAGGATGAGGACAGTATCGCTTCGGTGGACGACATTTAGTTTTGAGATCTTGCAAAAAAAAACATCACGAAGAAATAAATCAGAAGGCGAAACATTTGATTTATATTATTAAACATTACACGGTTATTATTTTCTTATTATTTTTTGCTTCTTGGTGATTACTTTATTCTTTTTTGAGTTTTGGACTATAAAAAGTATGAATTAAATTTACTTGATATATAATTTCCGCTAACCTTTATTGCTCTGTTCAAAAATCAGAAGAAATGAGGGTTGAAAGTTTATATATTTAATTTTTTATTGCTAAAAAGCTCCGATTTTTATAAAATTTGATATTCAAACTCATAAATATATTTAATTGAACACGTGTCACAGTTTTAAAATTCATTCCCTAAATTGAAAATAATTTCATAAACATATTTAATAAATATTCGTATAGTTCAAACGGCCGAAGCCCGTCAGGTCCTCTACTACTAATATTGACATTTTGTGTGACTCTATAAAACGTACGTCACCTGAATAATGCTGAAAATTTAAAAATCTACTAGCATTTTAATAGTTTAAAATCTTCTAATAAAGAAAAAAATCAAAAAAAGTTTACGGCCAACGCTTTGAACTATTCATACTCGTATATTCCTGGCTCTTTTCAAATGTTGTTTCTCGTATCTTAACAACTTTCTAAAAGTCATCGAAACTAGATAGTCGCATAATTACCAAATATGTACATATTTTCGTTGGTAAAAAGTCCTAAGTATTGTGATAGGATATTGTTTTTATTTATGAAATAATAGTGAAGATTGATTTTTTTCATAAGTTTTTTTTATTTTTAAAGCTGTACGCTATTTTTCACATTTAGAAGAAAACGGTCAGTAGAAATAACTTAGTATTAAAACACTCAATTCCTTCTAATTCGAGTCATTGCGTGAATATCGGACCTCAATGTTTTCTCGTAATACATCGTGGCTGTCGTGCCATGAAATGGTAATAGTGGTTATTCCTATTTATTTCTTCATAATTGTAATTTTGTAACATTATAATCTGATATTATGCAAATAAGCTATATTTAAATATATAGTATTAATGTAATTTTAATATAACTTTGTTTCAGTGACATGAAGTCACTTCTTTATAACATTATTTATCTGTAATAATTTATAGTCTATAAAATTTCTATATTCTCTGTTATGCTGCGATTCATTTCTTGAATACGTCAAAGCTAAATTTGTCGATCTTATTTACTGTAAAACCACCCATTCATCAATTTTACTCAGCTATTTCAAATTAAATAAAATTTAATAATCATATTTACATCTCTAATCCCTAACAATGCCACGCGGTAAGTTATAAAAACAAAACTTCGCCAATTGAGTGAGAACTAAAATTATTAAGAATGTGCTTTCTTGTAGCTCTTTAACCTGTTAACTTTAATATTAACATTAATTATAGGAAAATATACCAACCACAAAGGGCGTAACCGCAAATTCACTAGTCCTGAAGAGTTAGAAGAACAAAGGAAGCAAGAAGAGCTAAAACAAAAGCAAGTATTTTTTTCTTACTAAAATTTAAATGTAAATATTTTGCTAATATGAAAGGAATTGGAAATGCATTGAAGAGTCATAAAATTGTAGTTGATCACAGTCTATAGATGGAAGATATATGAGGAAATCTATTATTTGATGCGGTGTAACCAGGACCCAAAATGAAAACATTTTAAATTTTTGTGTGTCTGAGCATTTTTGTATGCTTATCCCAGACAAGGCTAAACCAAACAAAATGCCGTTTTGTATTATATTTTTGCAAACTTTCGGTAATATTATGTTTGTTTTATTTAAATTGGTTCTGAAATAAACAAAATGTATATTCATATTTTTTTTTAAATAACAAAATTGCTAAAAAATAATCGTTTTATTCAATTGGCTGAAACTTTAACATGATAATGTTATAAAAATACGAAAGTACTTCAGATTAGTATGTTTACTAAATCATTGTTAAAGATTATGTAGTTCAAGCAGGCAAAACCACTAGCATGTTGCTAGAATATAATTAAATATTATTTATTATAATATTTAATGAAAATTGGAAATTGAAATTGGAATAATTGGAAAAAATTATTACATATTTGTAAATTTCATCAAAGCTTAGCATGAAGTTTGATGTGGTCAAATGGAACCTTATTATTTAAAAAAAAATTACAGATGGAGAAAGGAGCATGGCGATGTGAGTTCTAGTGAAGAAGACTCTGAGGGAAACAAATCTGGTTCAGATAACAGTGATGATAGTGATTCAGATGAAGATGTAAGTATTTGTATTTGTAAAATTTATACACTATTATATTTTAATGTAATAAGAATATATGACAGCCATAAATATGTTGCTTATGGGGTAAACCAATTAAATAATTGCTGCAAAATATTCAGTCCTCATCAGCGTGAGTATGAAAACAATTTATGCCCACAAAAGGACAACAAACGCATAAATTTACAGTCAGTAGCTGTGCTCTTATTAGCTGTGATATTTTTTGCATTTCTTTTTTCTTTAATAAACAATTAATTTATATGTTACAGCATCCTACAAAAGCAAAAGGAGTATCAGGTCTTATTGAAGTAGAAAATCCAAATCGAGTAGTGAAGAAGAATAAAAAATTATCTAATCTGAA
>DWGR01001081.1:0-17675 GCA_018247715.1 Heliconius burneyi
TCATTGCGTCTACAGTCAGATGCTGTCCCACTGCGTCACAATAGTTCAACAATGTAACATTAAAATAATTATTAATTTTAAATACCTAGAGGTATATTAGTTTCACAATTCCTAGAAAGTTTTACTGAAAGTCTTATTGGAATGGTTTGGAAAATATAATTCTATCAAGAATAAATTTAATATTCTAACTAAGTTCTTTTGTAGTATTAAATGAAATTAGTTCTACTTTTTATACTTAAAAGTTATAAAATCTGTAAATGTTCCAGTCCAAATACAACTAATTTACGGAGGTTGCGGACGGAATTATTGATCTGTTATCCCTATTTAATTAGAAACTAATTTTTCATGTATTTTTATTTTAATTTACGTACTTTAAACGAGAAAGGCTTAAAAATAAATAAGTTGTAACAAGCGTGTAAGAATTTCGACGTAGCTTGATGAGAACGTATGGCTCAGTGGTCAAAGCGACTGTTCGGTTTCCAGGAGGCGCGGGTTCGGGTCCCGCTACGTTTAAATTTTTATACGTTTCCTGAACAAGTATACGTAATTTTCTTTGAAATAAAGTCCCTTCTGCGTACCCTCCTGAGAGATGCCCAGTGAATAATATTTTTTTTCTAACGCGGGACGCGGAGGATAAAGATTAATTAAAATATTAAATTTTTACTATCTCAAATTTTTTTTAGAACAACAATATTGTACAGAAAAGCGCACTGAACGCTCTTCGAAATTGGTCACCGTCGCGCCACATTTTCATACGTTAAATAAAAAAATCAGTAACAAGTTGTCGGCTAAAAACTTTGCATACAATTTTTGATCGAAATATCCTCTAGTTCCTGTAACATTCTCAAATTAAAAAAGATAATTTACAGTTACATTTTGTGAAATGAAAATCGTTTGGTTATAAGTGAAAATATAATTTATTGTATTAGTTATCTCTACAGATCTATTTAATTTAGGTGTCTATCTGAGATTTCAAAATAATTGCGGCTCGCTAGTGCGTGTAGTATGTGCGTGTAGTATGTTATTTTACATACTATTATTACATATTGTTATTTTACATATTGTATACTAAAAGGGGTTTGAAAATTTTGTCAGTCTGTACGTCTTTCGACTTATCCGCATTTATCTGCAGAACGGCTGAGCCGATTTTATGGAACTTTCAAGCATGTGAAGCACCATATAAGCTACTTTTTTACTGCGGAATTCCCGCGAAATTGTGATTTACGCGGGATAAGGAACATTTGCCGCACGCGAGTACCTACCGACAAAAACAAATATAAAAAAACAATTAAAATCTCAAAAAGGTCTAAATTATATTAAAGTGTATGTATAATAATATAGATAACCAAATTAAAATAGTCAACGAATTTTCTTTCTTGAATATCATAAATTAAATAATCATATAGTTCATAAGGGCGAAGTCATTTCTCTTACAGAACATTATAACAATACATGTATAATATGTGCCATAATTCTCTATATGACATTTAGAATCTTCGACTTCTTCGATACTACGTCGCTAAGTATCCAAATTCTCCCGCTGGGATTTGTACAGAGTTCTCACAACTGTATTGCTAATATCTTTGTAGTAAGTTTTTTAGGTTTTGTTATATAAAATGTATTGTTTAAAATAATGATATAAAGGAAATAAAGTAAGGATATAATGCTATTACATGTTTTTTTTAATTTAATGATTTTGAGGGATTCGACAGCAAAGTTTTATGATCCGAATAAATAAATAGCACTACTACTTTGGTATTACATATATATTTCTGACTATAATAAGTAGAAAAAATACTATTCTAATTTTGGATATTGCCACGAGTAGATAAAGTTGTTCACAAACGGCAGTAGGACGACATTTTGCTATTTCAGAAGAAAATAAATTGGATCCATCTAGAGTTACGCTGTAAACGCCCACCGCGTTCCGCACTGCTGCTCTTTCATTTAGCCAGAAGTTGTCGAATATTTTTGTTACAACAATACGAACAAAAGCTAAAAATAATAAAAAAGGCCCCAAAAAGTGTTTTGAATAAAATTTCATTTCCCCGTAACGCTTTGATCGTGAAACCTTGATACGTTTGAGCTTTCTACTTAGATTTGAAAAATAGGACTTAAAGTTAATCTTAATTTATGTAAAAATTTACTAATGTAGCAACAATCAATTATATGGACAAAATTGATATTGAACGCTGTTATTTACTTTGTTCTCATACAAAGACTTTGTGTGGTCGTTTATTGGGATGAGATTAAACAATTAAAAAACTAAAAAAAACATGACATGACATGAAATTTAAATTTTCACGGCATCTTCTTGATAAATCTTATGTCTTCTTTACTTACTCTGATTGACCATCTCTCTTTCATTCATAGTTATATGATAACATACATGCTTATATGCCAACAACAGACTGTAGGATTTGTGACAATTTCCTAATGGTATTTCCATTGATACTGTTAGCTTTTATTATATGGGTAAAATATATCTTTCTAATATCTTATTCCCTCGTCCGTGTCACTTGTAGTTTCTTATATTCATAATGTACTGTCGTCTTGTGAATTTCTTCATTGCAAATTCCATCACATAAGCTAAATCCGTAAATCTTATGTGGAAATACATCTATACGGAATATGGAAAGTATAAGATATAGAATAAAGCAGTTATTTATAAACTTTACTTAGTTTCACGCTTTACTTCCAGCGGGGTAGTAAGGGATAATGGAGCGCCAAGCGTTACGGCCTTACATACCTCTTTCGCCTTGTCTACGATCATTAACCTCTTCGAACATGCCCTTCGGGGGGTCCTCATGCTTTCTACGTAACCTTCCTCCAGTATCTTTGATATTGTATTTTCGAAGGTCAACCGAGGTCTCCCGCTACCTCTCTTACCACTGAGTTTTCTATCATAAATCTTTTTTACCATTCTTAATATTCGTGATCTTCGTTCACACATTCGTTCACATTTGTTCCCAAACCAGCTGAGCATGTTTTTCTTCATTCTCACCGTGACATCCACGCTAGTACCTGCCATCCTGGTGTATCTCTTCATTGCGGATTCGATCAAATAAGCTATCCTATGAAAATATCGCATCTCCACGGCATTCATTTTTTAGTTATTTATAATTTGTACTTTTTTATATTATTACATTAAACGAGTTAGTCATAACAGATTTTTCTTAATTTATCTTCCACACTTGGGAAGGGGTGCTAATCTTACTGCCAGGCTTTAATTATTTACACTTTTCCGTCTTACCTGCAGCGGGAAAATAAAAACTCTCATTTTAAAAGTTCGAATCGAACCTAATACCATGTAGTTTACAGAAAATGAATGAAAAATAAATATAAGTAAATGTTATATTTGCATAAGTGTATCATCTGTTAAAGCTTAGACTAAATTGTCTCACATGGGATAGTATAAGTTTCAAGTCCTCTAATTTATCCTCGCTGGCTCGTCGCCAAGCGCCATCACCATACGTCAAGAGTAACGCGCTACGGGATTATGCGGTTTGACAGGGATTTGGGAGGAGTTTTCTATCTAGATATTGCACCCATTGGTATCCTAGTTATACTCGTAGTTGTTTCTTAATATACATAGGTTAAATGGAAATAGGTTCTGGACCTGGACCACTGTTGAGTGGCGAAACCCGGTGCCGAGTTTTGCTTCGACACCAGAGCAAAGAAATAAAAAAATAATATATAATGCTAGGCAGATGGAACCCAGTGTTAAGATACTATATATTGATATACGAGTAAATATAAACTATAAGCGTAGTGTTACATAAACCGGAGAGGCGAGATAGCATCGTTACACGTAATGATTAAATTTTCCTTACGACAATTTTGTTTAGTACCTACCTACCAACATTACTTAGATTTCTAGAGATATAAAGAATATTAGATATAAATATACTATCTTATAAATATATTATATATTTTAATTTATTTTCAACTAATAAATTGTACTTACCCATGGTAAACGAAGAGAATAATATATTTTGTCAGCGTCACGCTGTATTCCGCATACAAGAGGGTAGGCAGAGGGAACCCGCGCATGCCTCGACACTAGAGCGAAGAAATGGAAGTATATATATTAAAAATAAATATTTTATAGTATATTTAAATAAATATTTTATTTCCTCGAGTGGGGATCGAATCCACAACCAGTCGCGTTTAATATTTGTGCCTCTGTGCCGTTACTGGCCTCAATTGTTATATTTATAATTTTATTTTCAGCTTCACGCTCCCCAACTTCTTTCAATTTCTGGAGGCATTGCGTATTACCAAGACATTGAGTGGTGGAACACAACGCTGCGCTTTGCCTTCTTCTCAAATGGAGATCGAACCCACGTACGTTGCGTTACAGTCACATTCTTATGCCTCTGCGCCAGGGTAATGTAATTAATTTTTTTTAGAAGAACCCTTTATCTTTTTTGCTTAAATATTTTAATTCATATATCCATAATCATAATACGTAATTCAATAAACTTTAGTGACTAGGCTCCTTACTAAATTTTATTAATATCAAACGATTATTACGAATATTATAACTAAAACTTACAGCAGATATTTTTTAAACGTATCCAATACTAGATAGGAGCCATTCAACATTCTATTTACTCACCCGTCCGAAAATTAATTACCACGATGTACGCCGGACCACGTTTGTGTCACTAGATTGCCACAGACTGTGTTGTAGGATAAATATCATATAGCCATGTTCAAATATTAAAAATAATATACATATATTTTTTAATTTTATTTAAGCTTCACGCTGTATCCCACATAGCAGGGAGACAGAGGGAACCTAGTGTTAAGACACTCCGTTCCCCACTTTCTGCCAAATTCTGGAGGCTCTTACCTCGACACCAGAGCGAAGAAAATAGAAATATAAACGTAAATAAATATTTCATTTCCTCGAGTGGAAATGGAACCCACAACCGTCGCGTCACAGTCAGCATCACAGTCACACCCTGCGCCGCTGCGCCACGACAGTCTCAATTTTTAATTGAATGACCTGATTTTTTTTAAATTGAATGACGTATTATGATTATGGATCTCCGGTTGAAAATGAAAAATTCTCTTTTGAAAACGTTTGGTGAAACTCAATGCCTCATTTTATTTTTCCAGATCAAGGAAAGAAAAAATAAATAAAGATCAGCTTCATGCTGTATCCCGCTACAGAGAGGTAGGCAGAGGAAACTTAGTGTTGAGAGACTCTGAAATGAAAATAATTTAATTAGTTTTTCTGAGTGGACATCGCTATAATGGTCTCAATAAGTATTTAAAATATTTACATCTATCTGATATGATTAGTTGAACCTAATATATTTAAACAAAAAAGATAAAGGGTTCTTCTATTATATTTTAATTTCAAGTAATTTTATTAAGTATTTGAAATAAGAAATTCAACATTATTTCTAAAATAAACATTGCAGTTTCTTTAAAAACGGTAGTGAGAATAGTGAACGTCGTGTGCAGGTGACACGATCATTTACATTATAGTTTATTCATATTTCTTTGGCTGCTTCTTAAAAATCTATACAGATACAGCTGCTGTACAGCTCGTTGTCTTGCAAATACTTTATGTAATTTTCATATTTTTTTTTATAAAGAAGAATAAAATATGCTTAAAGTGTAAGTTTGTTAAAAAATGTTTGCATAAATGAATAACATAATCTCATAAAGAAAAATTTAACCCGCATAATAAACAGCAACAAATGAAAGAGATGATGAAGAGAGAGATGAGAGAGAGAGGGAGAGAGAGAGAGAGAGAGAGAATGAGGAGATGAGCTGGGAAACTGATAGTTCTATATAAATATTTTTCTGTAACTTTATCGTCTCTTGCTTAAAAAATACAGCGAGCTAGTAACGTATTTGCATGAATTGAAGAGCGCTCCAATATTTCAACCATGTTGACAATCTGTAGGTACATCTGTACATGCAGTCAACATGAAATATAAACGTTTTTGATAGTAAATCTATTAAGTTTTCATTACTAGTACATGTAATACTTTAACGTAATTGAGGATATTTAAGAAGTTATATATATCACCTGAATTTTTTAAATCTTAATTAACGTAACGTAATATTTTTTGTCAAAGAACTATTATTTATATAAAAGCTCTATACTAATAATTTGTAACCGTTTGGTTGACAAATAATTAATTTGAGTTGAGTGGAACTCATACATGATAAGGTGCGGAGGATTATTTTGAAAGAATATATTCGCGGTGGTCAGATATGTCACAATAGGGGTTCTTAGATTACGCTCTCCCTCTGCACTAAGAAGGTTAGACCCAAAACCTTACATTACTCAGTTACCTAAGATTATTTCGATAGACGATATAGCTAGTAGGACCTTCTATTTTTCCAGAATAATTCACTTCTCAGCCGCCCCACAGCCCGCCTAGGCTTAGGCACTGAATAAATTTTGTGGTAACACCCTCAGGTTCTCAATCAGTACCTTTACCCGCACGAATTGATCGCAGTGACGATCAACTTCAAGGAGAAGTAGACTAAATTATTATTCTTCTTAATCTAATCAGAACAGAAGTTTTATACATCAGCACTTTGCTCGAATAGTTCATAAAATATTTGAATTTATCAAGCAAGCGCTAGGAATTTGACTCAGTGTATAGAGTTAGTTAGCAAATCGCTATAAAGTGGTTTGACCAAAGTATTGAACTATTGATGTTGCGACTCGCAGGAATGCAGCTCACATTCATGCTGCAAGTCCGAGTTGGTATTCAGCATATTAATTATAGTGCAACATATATTTACAATGTATTCAATGGTTTTATTTGTATGTAAAATAAATAGAGGCCGTAGTGGCGTATTGATATGGCGTTTGATTGTAAATGCGACGGTTGTGGGTTAGATTTTAACTGGACGGATTTCAATTTTTTTTATTTTTTTCGCGTTAACACGTTATATAAATTGAAAAAGACCTGGTAAAGAGTACGTTGCAAGTCTTTTCTTAATAATGATCGCAGATAAGAATAAGTTGTTTAAAATGCCAATTAGTAAATACTTTAAAATACCTTAAGAATAACGTGGCAACAACAAACGTTGAGACCGGCCGTGGCTCAGGGACAAAAGCGTGAGACTAAACACAACAAGGGGGCCCGATTCCCACTCGAGGGCATTAAATATTTCATATTCCATGCAGCGAAGAAATGATCTTCACTCTGATGCCGATGCAAGGCGCGGCGTTGAGTTCCGCTACTCAACACACTATGCCTCCACAACTCATCGGCATTAAGTTAGGCTCTCTCTGCCTGCCCAGCTATACCCACGCGGCATACAGCGTGACGCTAAAAAATAAATAGTTGCAAGCGTTTTTGTTGGAATTAGTACACCAATCGATACATTTCTGAAAACGTTTTATTGGTACATTCACCGAAGAGTACTTACGGTTACAGCGAAGCTTTATTGCCTATTATTTATTTAGAAAATGAAAATCGGATTTCATATTGCATTTTTACTTTTTTCTTATAGATGATAATGTTTGTTTTTTTTCAGGTTATCGCTGTTTCTCTTTTATTTATTTTTATTATTTATTTTAATTAACCTAGTGTTAAAACACTCCGCTATCCACTTTCTGTGGAATTCTGGAGACATTGCGTGGTGAGTGGCAGAACACAATGCCGCGCTTTGCCTGGACACCAGAGAAGAGAAATAATAGATTAAATATTTCATAACCTTGAATGGGAATCGAACTCAGAACCTATCGCGTTTACAGTCACACGACTGGCCTCATATATATATATATATATATATATATATATATATATATATATATATATATATATATATATATATATATATATATATATATATATATATATATACATATATATATAGTAAATTTTATTTCATTGCGATTGCTGTTCACAATGTTTTGAAATATAAATTGATATAGGAGCAATTGTTGGTCTAAATTTTTACTTTGCTTTATTGCTTCTCATATTATTTTTCAAAGTGATCACTCTCTTGATTAGCAAGTCAGTTAAGTGTAATATTGTTTTCTTAGGTACACGCTGTATCCTGCATGTGCGGGATACGCAGAATGAACCTGGAACCATATCAAGCTATTTCGGTTTCATACTTTTCCATCGAATTATAGAAATTTAAGAATGACTATCCTAAAACGTTTTTAATATTTGTTATTACAATAAGTGTAGGATATGAACGCTATATTATTCTATAGCAGTCCTGAAACTTCTCAAGATTAAACTAAACTTATAGAATTTCATATAACCCGTCAATGCGAGGAATTCAAATGGCTCGGTCGTCTATCCACGAAATCTATTGCACTATATATATAATATGAAAAAATGGTTATAAAACCTAAAATAAATATGAGGTCGATTTATATTAAAATTTCTTTGCACTGGTGTTGAGGCAAAGCGTGGCGTTGAGTTCTGCCACTCAACACGCAATGCCTTTAGAATTAGGCAGAAAGTGGGTAACGGAATGTCTTATCGTTAGGTTCCCTCTGCCTACCCTGCCGTGTGCGGGATACAGCGTGAAGCTGGCTTACTTTATTTAATAATTTCATACTAGTATTGTGTCTGGAAGATCACCCTTATTTTCATATTACGCACTCGAAGAGCCAAACACCCGAAACCTCACGTCACGAGCGCCCAGCGATCAAGAGAATTTGTTAATTATATACAACAGTATAACTTGTGACCATTCATATCATTGTTCTGACATTCTTCTTTTAAACTTCACGCTGTTACCCGAACGTAGCAGAGTAGAGAGAGGGAACTGGGGAAGCTAGTGTTAAAATTCCATTAAGACACATTAGAACCCCACTCTCCGTCGAATTCTCGAGACATTTCATTCACGTGTTGAGTAGCGGAACCATTAACGTTTTTAGTAATTTGTAAAATCAGCTTCACACTATATCCCGCACACAGCAGGGTAGGCAGAGGGAACCTAGTATTAAGACACTCCGTTCCCCACTTTCTGCCGAATTCTGGAGGCATTGCGTATTGAGTAGCGGAACTCAACGCTGCGCATTACGTCGACAGCAGAGGGATGAAATGGAAATATATACGTAAGTAAATATTTCAATTCCTCGAGTGGGGATCGAACCCACAACCGTCGCGTCACAGTCACACCCTTGTGCCGCTGCGCCACGACGGCCTCTGTGATTTATACTTATACAAAATTGGTGAACGTAGAAACGTATTTATGTACAATGTACATAAATGTACATTATATACGTAGGTCTCCAAGCATCAGTACAAGGCGTATGTAGGTGAGAGACAGGAAAGATGAGAAAGGAAGACGCCGGTGCTGTCACACCGACACATCAATTTCATTCAGTCTTGCTTCTTTGAAATTATTCCGACGTCACAAGTAGGAGGATTTGAATTGAATAAACTTATATTTTACAAGTTAGCTTTAATATATACTCGTATTACCTATACGTAATGTACTATACATTACTCATAGATATAATTTTATTTTGTTAGTAAGTAATAACAATTGAAAATATTCTTATTAGTTTTAAGTTGATTCTCGTTGAAATTGCAACTAAACTTCATTTTTTGAAAAGATAAAACAAAATAAATATATTTTTTCTTAGTGTTGTAAATAAAAAACGTTTCGACACATTCCCAAAACTTTAACAATAAAGCAAGTGGACGAAAAAATATGAGTTTCTATCATCTTTCTTGCTACAGCCGCTGTTATACCCTCCAACGAATATTTTAATATTTCCGTCAGAATTGTGAAGAGGATTTATATTCCCGTGAAACAGTTATGGGAGCTTTGCGTAACTCAATGAGAGAGCCTAATTGCCTTGTATAACTTTAAGAAATAAGTTTATAAGGAAAAATATATAACTTGAGGTCGTCGTGGCGCAGGTGCACGAGAGTTCGACTGTAACGTAACGGTTGTGGGCTCGATACCCACTCGGAGGGATGAATTATTATTTATTAATATTTTAATTTCTTCATTTTGGCACCAAAATAAAAGCCTACCGTTGCCTTATGCCATTCAAAATGCAATAACTCGAAAAAATCAAAAGAAAGTGGCGAACAGAGTGTCTTAACACTAGTTACTCTCTGCCATGTGCTGGATACAGCGTAATGCTGATTTTAATTTTATTATAAATATATACTTTATGCTGACTGTGCTGCAGCGCAGTTTTCTGAAGCCACGCATTACATTATAATTCTATTTCTAATATGTAATCTCAACTTCCCTAAATATCCCACACTCACAGAGAGTCGGAGGCTTATCAGCCTTTTAGTTTAGTTCAGATACAACCTCCACCAGCAACAATTCTCTAACGACGTGTCATTTAGTTGATATTAATTATCATTATTATCATTATTTTCGTACAAAATATAGTATTGTAGCTTAAATGAAATTTCTTTTTACTTTTTTCAATGCGTTAACAAACCCTCTCACGCCGTAACAATACAAAAGAGAATAATGCTCTAGAGCTTGATATTGGAAAATGCAATTGTTTTATCTAGAAGTAATAAAAAATATGCCATTAAATTGATAAAAACAGTCTGATTGAAAACAGAAAACGTGAAGGCTTTAAAATGGAAGAAAATTCAGAAAAAAGGAATACAGTATCTTCTTAACCTATTTCTGTAAGAAAAGGAAGTTATCAATTCGACTGTTTTTTTTTTATGTTTGTTACCTCGTAACTTTTGCCTGGGTGAACCGATTTTGATGGTTTTTTTTTATTTGAAAGGTAGTACTTCCCGTGTGGTCCCATTTTTTTGGTCCATTTCTGACAATAGTATCTATGAGAAAATCACATAAGTCTTAAATTTGCATTTGGTGTGTGCGCAACAAATGGGCGAATTCAATGTCGCGTCAACCGATTTCGATTATTCCTTTTTTATTTAACCATGTTCGATATCGGTTTTTTTCTGTTCCCCACTTGCCGTCATATTTAATATACTCCTCGAGTGGGAGTCGAAACCATAACCTGTCGCGTTTACAGTCGCACGCTTGTGCCGCAACTGGCCTAACAAATATTATTAAAATAGAAACTCGATTAACCACACTAATGGTTATCGTTAGGCATTCGGATAATCGAAAATGTGGATGGATGAAGAAAAGTTGCTATACATACGATTTATACACATATTTGCCTATAAATAAATTTTCTTAGATTTAAGTTTTCTTAGTTCTTATAGAAGGTATTTCATATAATTGTCGCGATTGGATAATCGTGAATAACTGAGACTGAGGGCCGGATAATCGAGTTTCTAAAGTAGATCCACACACATCCACATTTTCTTGTAAGTATGTACGTATGTTACAACAAAGACACAAACTCACGTTGATAGCTGTAGAACTAACTCAATGTACTAGTATGTACACAAACAGCACTCAGGTATAGACACAATTAATGTTTGCAAATTTAATGTGAAGTTATGTTTGTGTATTCCATAGAATGTAAATATGAACTAGCAGCTAACTGGAATAATAGGAGCGTCTATTGCCTGGATTCTAGATATGTATTAAATCGTATTTATGGTTACAGTTATTAGTATGGATATAGCCATATATAACTTAAAACGAAATGTTTCGAAAATTAAGCGGAGAGTGGGGAACAGAGTGCTTTAATAATAGGTTCCCTTTGCGTACCCTACTATATGCAGGATACAATGTGAAGATAAAAAAAGATATGGCTATTATTATTTCTTTTTATTATGCTTTCGCTTAATCTATAGATTTAAGACAACGCTATGTTACATTTCTTCTATGCTACGAATACTTGTCGTATGAGGTTGTCATTGAGCAGTAAGTACTCGTAACTCAGTCTCAGTAGAATTTCTGCGACTGTAAACGCGACGGTTGTGGGTTTGAATACCATTCAGTGAAATTATTTTATTTTATTTTCCCACCTTGCTCTGGTAAGAAGATTAGCTGTGGTGTTGAGTTCTGCCACTTAACACACGCAATGTGATTAAAGTTGGGCAAAAGCTGAGGACTGGATGGGTACGGACACTAGCCTCTCTTGTACCATAAACGATTGACGTCAATTAGTATATAATTAATATAAAATCAGTTTCCATGTATAACGTCGGTTAATCGCCAATTAGCGTCTCTGAGTGTGGTGCATGTAATATTTTTAGTATACCATTAGTGCTTTAACGCCTTCGTGGAGCACATTAACGAGAAATATGCGACTCCTTGGAGATTACGACAAGTGGTTTATTCAATGGCAATAAGATATATAATGTGGAACATGAGGTCTTTTAGACCAGTTTTAAAGAAAAAAAAATATCATCTCAAAGTAGTGCTTTATAAATGTTTAACTTAATTAGTATAATTATATTTTGTTACTAAAGAAATTTGAACTGCTATAGCTATATATTATGAAAGTCTTGGTTTAGATGTAAAATAAATAAATTCAAATCTAAAACGTGGTTTTTTATTTTATTTCAATTTAAAATAATTTTGCCTTGAAAGTGTCTCGGATTCAGGTTGACTGCACATTCCGCTCAACATGGTTCAGCAAACATTGCGTTGTTATAAGTTTTGCCGTCGGATGTGGGTTCGATCCCCAATCGAGGAAGCGAAATATTTGTTTATGTTTATATTTCCATTTCTTGACCCTGGTGTCGAGGCAAAGCGCGGCGTTGAGTTGAGGCACGCCACACGCAATGCCTCCAGAATTCGGTAGAAAGTGGGGAACGGAGTGTCTTAACACTAGGTTCCCTCTTCCTACGCTGCTGTGTGTGAGATACAACATAAATTATTTAATATATTATAAATAAAAAAAAATCCTAACTTACTATCACTGTGTAGTATTAAGTTGATCAATTATTTTTTATGTTAGTGAATGATATCTGAATCACAAAGCTAATTTTAAGTTTTTCAAAAGTAAAACTCACATTCACAACTGTAGGATAACTTGGTTCCTTCTTATTCCTCGGGGGCGCGTTAAACCGACTCGGCTGAAACATTTTAAAGGCAGTTACTGTCTTACTGGATGAATGTTAGCTGGAACGCTTGCTAGCTAATTTCTAACGATTCGTAGTGACCAGATGTAGTATTTTGTGTTAGGTTTTTGGTTCGATTCCTACTCGAAGAATAAATTATTTAATATTTTTATTTTTTTATCCTTGTATCACGCCACTTACATACTCATATCAATAAAATTGACAAAAAAGTTACTTGTTATTATTTGAAAATATTTATCAATGGTATAAGAAAAGAAAAATACAATTTGTTTCATATAGTCTACAAAAATAATGTAAGGATAATCTTTATGCTGTTGTTATTGTACGTTTCTTTTAATAACGACTGTAATAAAGACGTGCAATAACGTATTTAGTACTTTATTTATTTATTTTTGCCTGCTTTGTATTTGTATTTTGCGAAAGATACTCTTACGGAATACCCTTGTAGGGTTTCGTCATTCGTCGTTCTTTATCATTCTCTATTCAAGCTTAAATATATCTACCGAGTCGTAGAACCCATTATATAGCCAAGATATATAATCATCTATATTTTAGCTTAATGCAGAGGAAACTTAGTGTTAAGGCACTCTGTTCCGATTAAGACATTTCCTTATTCTCCCTTATTTCCGCCGAATTCTGAAGACTTTGCGCGTTGACTTTCGGAATTCAATGCCGCACTTAGCCTCGGTACCAGAGCGAGAAAATGATAATATTAAAATTATTTTAATAATTCAGTTATTAATGTTTAAATTTTGACACATTTTATGTTAAGAGGCAGAACTCTACTTTCGAATGAGTTTGAACGCACAACCATTACCGTAGATTTCTAAAGCATATATAAAAAATAATCACAAAAGTTATCCCAGTATCTTACCTATAATATCTCTTGGTACAGTAGATACAACTAACTATATTTAATCTGTCGATATCCGTACTCTCGATTCAATTATCGGTAATTTCAACTTAATCGTAAAACGTTAATTGCTTCGGTCGATTGTTTAATCGAGTACGGAAAATTACAAGAAATAATTTTATATTATATATTCACTGTATTTACTTCTAAACTACACTAGAATTTTTCAAGGATTGCGTGTTGGGTGCTTGTAGACTTATTTAGACATTCGCATCTATGCAGCGTAATCAAGACTTTTATATTTTAAAATGAATTTTATAAAGAAATTTCTTGTATTTGAGCAAGTAAATGAAACAAGAAATCCCTTATACGTACAAGTAGTTACTGTCCATGTTAGACGTCGTTGTACAACTTTATTCCCGTCAGTACATAGTTCGAGGTGTATCCTGGAAACTAGTTTCGTGTTTAATCTTACGTGTTTACCACTCTTACCAGCACGAAAGCGGTCGTATGACCTGAATTAAATATTATATTATTTATTTTGAAGTCGATTTGACTGTAGTCATTATTGTAGGTTCGATTCTCACTCAGGGATCTCATTATTTTAATGACAAGGCAGCTTGGTTTGGTGACAAGGCAGCGTTGAGTTTCGCAACTTAACACGATATTTCAGGAAAAAGGTAAGGGTCTCGTCTTGTAATTTGTCTTGCAACTTGTATATATTAAATAACTCTGATTTTAAATACTAGTTCTTTTAACTTTTTTATTTTACACTGAAGTCAAAATTACTATTTTTTTAAATTAAATGACGAGAAAGATATTTTATTGATTTTCTTTGTATAAGAAAATTTAGAGCAGATACTTGCTATTTTCTGACATAATGTCAGATAAAAAATCTTATGTTTGTCATTTCTTTTTAAATTGTACTTCCCGTTGACCTATCCTAATCCTGAAATAAAAATCATTGGTCAAATCTGCTTAAAAAGCAAAAGAATATTCCTGTTAACCACGTGATTATTCTTGGCGATAGTTTTTGAGCACAAAACCTTCCAACAAGAGGTACTAAAAACAAAAGTTTTAACAACTGTATGGTAGTATTGTCTGGGAAGGATGTGAACAAGTAATCTAATTGGATACGCAGCTGAGACACGCTATCTAAGGAGCGCGGGTCTTACCAATTGGTTTCTTAGAACGAATTCCGTGTTCTCTAAGAGAAATATCTATTTTGAAAATAAAAGATTATTATTAAGATGAAGTGTACCCTTAAATAAGAGAATAACGGAGAGCTGAAACATTACATTTTCTTTATCAGCGCCGCAAAGTGTCGGAACAATTTAAAATTTTAAAACATTATTCGTTCTTTATTAAAACACATAGTTTTTTACAAAGCAAAAAATATTTAATACTTCTAATTAAAACTTGCAGTATATCTTTTTTTCTGTCTCTGATTACGGTACTACGACGACGTCGAGCTCCTTATTGAAGCTAGACTAACTACAGTTATTGTTCCTTTATTTTTCCAACTAAAGAAGGAAGTTAACAGCAGCTTTTTGTGGAATATTTTTTCAATTATTTCTCTATGAATGTACTTAAACTTTTTCAAGGTATTCTGTGATTTTGGAAATCCATGCGTTATTAATTCGATTTCTTTAGACGTAAATCAGAGATATAAAATATTTTAAGACATGTATTAGGCAAATATTGTACTCTTTAAGCTCGACGTTATTTAATGCATTTCAAAAATGTTGTTTGAAACAAAAATAATCAATACATGTTGAACTAAAAAAAGGAAATCGTTAGTCGTTCTCTTTGTACTGTTTTGGACATTGTTCAGTGAATAATATTCCTATGCCTTGGTATCGCTGTCATTAACGCGTATAGATAATAAATTTGTTTAATATTTCAAAGATATTTCTTTAAAATATGTACAAAGAAGTTGGTTTATTTATACACAACCCAGTATATCTCAAAACAAGACAAACTTACCTCTTACATATTAAAATAATAATTATGTAAGCTTTACATAATATAATTCCTAATATCACGACAGTTTTTGACAAGAACAAATACACTGATTCCATTTTGATGAAACAAACAAATTAATATATTTTAAAAAAAATCATATATATTTGTAAGTGAATGTTTTAGTAGATTTGGTAATTCTTCACTGCAAAGCATACATACATGTGTACGCATATGAGTACTCCTAACTATAGCCAGTATAATTATAGTTAAATACATTTGCCTATTATCAAGCTACTACATAAACTTAAGAAAATAATTTTCATGAAGTATAAGAGTAAGACATGGAGGCAGAGTATTTGAACATAAAGGCGGTGGTCGTGAGTTTAAACTCTTCAATCTTGAATCTGTTTTCCGGAAAAACGATTATATTAATTTTGATTTTCTCTCGGGTTGAAAATTTCCACCATTCAACAAGATAAATATTTTAGAAATATCTTGAAAATTGGGCATGAAATGGGAAAAAGAGTACCTTAACACTAGTCTCCCTAGAATCTATCTACTATGATATTAGTAACAAATCAAAAGGCCAAAAGGATTCCAGGACAGAACAAGTTCCCGAAAACACAATTTATCTAGTATTCCTTCAAACTCTATATAATCACGTAGAGTATACAATCTAGACCGTGTTAATTGCCGTCAGATTGCCCCCGACGCCAACATGGAGGTGCTCATGTCAGCCCTATGCAATTAAAGGGTGGTTTTCACTGCAGATTATATTTTACCTTATTAATTTATTTGACGCCAAGGATTTTAAGCTGGTTTACATTTTACTTACGTTACTTAAGACGCTTAAATAGGAAGAAAATGGAAGATGTGGTAGTGCTGTTGCAAATAGACAAATAATTAAATATATTGTATTTGTATAAAATTGATTTAAAAAATGTCCCGCTGTTTCTTGCGCCGGTTCTTCTCAAAGTGGTTTGGATTATTTGACGTTCAAAAAAATGAAGCATGTAAATTCTTTGCATGAATGAAGCATGTATTTAAACAGAATAGAAAAAAAGTAAAAAAAATCTTTTTGAAAAAGATAGATTCTCTATTACCATAAAAATTATACATCCTATTAAGTATGTGGATTATTTCAGTTTTTGATCAATAAATAATCTGGGCACTGGTTCAGCTTTTGGAAACTTTTTGTGTTGGGATGAAAAATTGTTTGCTGTATTTTTTGGTTTTATTATTTTTCACAAATTTAGCAGTACACACAACAACACAAAAAAAAATCAAATCAAATCAGCTTCACGCTGTATCCCGCACACGGCAGGGTAGGCAGAGGGAACCTAGTGATAAGGCACTCCGTTTCCCACTATCTGCCAAATTCTGGAGGCATTGCCTGTTGAGTGGCAGAACTCAACGCCGCGCTTTGCCTCGACACCAGAGCGAACATATGGAACATATGGAAATAAATAAATGTTTCACTTCCTCGAGTGGGGATCGAACCCAAAACCGTCGCGTTGCTGTCAGATGACGGCCTACACAACAATATAATGACCAGATACTATAATAAGGTATTATTTATGATCATTTACTATTTTCCTCTCTTTTCTCATATATTAGTAAAAAAAAACAGAATTTTAATCTCTACAAAGAACACACAATGAGAGTCCCCCCTAAAGTGATACTCGATATATTTGGCGACAATGAACTACGTGATGCGTGATATTGGCTCCGAGGTACTCCAGAGTGTAGATAGATATAAACATGTTTCACTTGCATTATATCTAGAAGCTATTTGTTGATACTTTGCAGTATCTTCCTAATAACATTTATTATACTTAATGAGCTGTAAAGGCTAAAGGATCCTTCCTATTTACTCGTACGTATATATTTTGTTGATAATGGATAAA
>DWGR01001082.1:0-17674 GCA_018247715.1 Heliconius burneyi
ATAACTCCGCCAGGTGCTCCGATGACACCGCTAGAGATGCCCGCTGCAGGCACACCGAGGCCAAGACCAGCACCATACCCAACTATTCCACTTTGAGCTGCACTAGAATCGGCAACTTTACTTACTGTAAATAAAAATCAAATAAAAATAAAATTATAATGTGATTATCTTATAAATAGTTCATTTTACATCAGTACGTAGATGTATTAAAAATGTTAAAAAGCTAACCATCTCCAAGTACTTCGTACACCGCAACGATGACAAAGAGAATCTGTAAAGCAAAGAAAAAGTTATTTGTTTGAAAATTACAATAAATATACAGAAAAATTTATAATAATAATAGTCCGTTGTCATACTCCCTCAACTTACCGTAAGTCGAGACATCGCCAGCTTGTTCCGGTACACACCACCGTATCAAACTGATATAAGTAAATGATAACAATCTGGAAATTGCTTGCACTTTTATACATCACCCAAAACTGCAAGTTACAAATTAAAATGCTAAGTGGTGCTACTGCGCCGCCCTATTTGAATAACATTACCTGCCGATGTAAACATCGTTCGCTGAACCTGTACTGCAACGATACGGCTGACCACACAACTTTGAATATTATTTTTAAAAAAATATTGTTAAAATAGACTTTATAGCCTTGGTGTAAAGAGCCTAAATTGAATCATTACAAATAATTATTCACGCCATTCAGACTAGACACCTGCTGAAATCGTCCACATCCCTCGACAACAATATCCTCTACTTGAGTGAATTACAACGAAAGGATGTATGTATACTGTTGAGTAATAAAAGATTTAACATTATACAAATATAATTAATTGTAAAATTTAAATGCCCGTATCTTTTCGTATGTAAGTTTAAAATTAACTGATAATTGTGTAACTTAGATAATTAAAATCTAAAAATGTTTCTATTCACCTCAACATAAATACATCATTTTCTTAATTTTTAAATACTTAACATGTGAACTTGTTCTCAAAACCAGCTTCACGCTGTATCCCGCACACAGCAAGGTAGGCAGAGGGAACCTAGTGTTAAGACACTCCGTTCGTCACTCTCTGCGGAATTCTGGAGGCATTGCGTGTTGAGTGGCAGAACTCAACGCCGCGCTTAGCCTCAACACCAGAGCGAAGAAATTGAAATGTAAGCGTAAATAAATATTCCACTTCCTCCTTACAGTCACACCCTCGTGCCGCTGTGCTACGACGACCTCGAAGGTCTTGTTCTCAAACTAAAATATGATAAATATAACTAAAATATGATGTTTTGTCAGCTGTCAGATTCAACCTGTACATCAGATAGTACTGTTGTGATTCCGTTGTTACTTTGGTTGTTATTATTAACTTTCTTGTTTTGTGAGGTGTAAAATAATTTCCTGGTTATTTTATTTTTGGTTATGTTGATATTTTCAAATTTTAAAACATGTGTAAACCTGGATATATTCAAATAGATTTACATTTTGTCTCATGCCAAAATGGATAGACTATAATTAAATTTTGTCTTAAGTTCTTTGTACACACACGTCTCGAATCAATCACCTAACACACAATGTATCTACTTATTATCAAAGCGGAACATATTTATATATATATTCATATTAAAAAAATATATATTAAAAAAATACTCTCCCGACGTGCGACTAAAGTCCAGGCCATAACTTGCTAGGGTTCCAGTGATAGAAACGTCCTCTCAATACGCGAAATCATAAGTAATACTGGCTTCCGTTTCTGCACTCATTCATTCATTCACTCTAACCTCTTGAGATGTTGGTTTAGGCTATTAAAACCGTTAACTAAAACCACTGTTGACTCGATAACAGTCGTAATGACATCTCACACTGCAGTAAAGTGATTTATTATTACATTCCTTTGCCTAGTTCCAGGAATATATATAAAATATGAAAAAATAATATTTTAAATAAATGAAAAAAGTTGAAGCGTCTGAGTGTTTTGTTACAGCAATGTTATAACTATACATATTTTTAATCTGTGGTTGAGCGCTTTGGCGGGAAAAACTAACGATTGCCTCGTGTCATTTTTTAATAAACTTAAGATGTCATTTATTTAATTAAAATCAATTTTGAAATGTTATATACAAATATATTATTTAATCTATTAAAGAAGAAGAAAAATAATCATACAAATCATAACAAAGCTTTTGTTTAGGTACATATTGAAATAGGAAATGTTTATGCAAAAAAATCATATAGAAAGATGAATATAATACTTCGAAGGTATTTATTTATCAACTCCATAGCCATATCTTAATTTGTAACTAGTACAGTAATGGACGTGATTGAAGAAAGAAAAAAGACCAATAAAGGATTTATCAAGTTGAGCCGGTAAGTCAAATTTGTGAAGTAAATCTATTTTTAATAATTAAATTATTTCTTGAGTATTTGCAATTACTTATATTAGAAACAAAATAACATGTAGATATATTCATTATATATACAATATAATTTTAGCTTAATTTACATCGCGAATTATTAGGAAACTTGAAAGAATTTACCAATACAGATATGTACTTTTTGCTATGCACATACATATACCCAAAAGGTAAAATTAAAAACGAAATGTCGTAAAACAATAAGTTAAAACATATATGCGTCGGTTATTCAATCAATGCTTGCGCAAATGACGGTCACCAGGTCGACTCTTGACCAGACCGAAACTTGTTCAGCTGGTGCGGAATATTCAATACTAAAGGCTAATAATTGCGTGTCATTGGCTATTCTAGCTCACTTACTTGAGTAATTAACGTTACAAATAAATATACATTAATTATTAAATCCATTGATGAGGCTTGTGCAAGCGTATAACGCGACAAGTCGTAGGTTGCATTCTGACTCGAGCAAATAAAACGCCAATCGTGGTGCAGGGGCACAAGGTGTGACTGTAAAACCGACTGGTTGTGGGTTCCATGAGATAAAATATTTAATTAAATTTATTTATTCATTTGTTTGCTCTGTCATCGAGGCAAAGCGCGGCGTTGAGTTCTGCCACTCGACACGCAATGCCTCCAGAATATGGCAGAAAGTGGGGAACGGAGTAACACTAGGTTTCCTCTGCCTACCCTGCTTGCGGGATACATGATTGCTGATTTAATTTTTTTTTTATATTTTTATCATTTCGATCTGGTGTCGAGGCAATGCGTGGCGTTGAGTTGTGCAACTCAACAAACAATAGCTTCAAAATTCGGAGGAGAATGAGGGAACAGAGTGTCTTAATGATTTATTCATGTTTTGCGGCATTTCCGCTATCCAATAATAATTTACTAAGAATTGTGAGGAGAGAATGGTATTTATTAAATATTTCCAACGTTTTTAAAGTGTTTTTCCACACTTAGAAAATGTATTATCATTTTAATTGTCTTTATACATTTTTCTTATTTAAGGGTTAGGCGGCGTTGGTTTTTTCTTAATTAGATTTTATTATTAATAATAGATAATAAAAATTTTGTGATAAGGTAACCTAATTAGGCCACTCAATTTAGGGACAATGTGTAAAGGATAGATGGACCTTAACACGAAACGGTCGACACCCAGTCAAAGATTTCTGTAGTAAAAGATTTAAATAATAAAATAATGTTTATTCTAATGTTTCAACTTCATATTCATCTATAATTGGCACTGAATAATATCTTGGAGCTGTTATGTACCTGCGAAAGAAAAAGGCAATTGTTATAATTTTTGTATTTAAATCAGTTATGTTTCTTTTAGTTTCACTACGCCGTATAGGCATGGCAGGATAAGGAGACAGAACATAGTGTTAAGGCACTCCATTCTCCATTTTTCGAAATACTGCATGTTTGAATATATGAAAATATATATGAACGACGACGGCTTTAACTAATAAGATACTTGTATATAAATATGCTAATAGCAAACAAATAAAATAACATCCAGAAACTACGAAATAATTGATAAAGAATAATATGATAATAATAACATGACAGACTTTTGACTTAACCTCAGCTTTTAACGAAATTTAAAATATTATTATATATATTTTTTGTTTCTATCTGTACTGTAAAGGTCACGGCTTCTAGCATTACAAGTTCAAATCTCAATATCGTTTTAATACTTTATTAGTATTGTAAGGATCGTATTGTATCGTTAGTGTCGTAAGGATCTTCCTGGTGATATCAGCAAGCAAATTACATATTAGATAAGAATATAAGGCACTACATGTTAAGTGAAGAAACCCCCTTTAACGATGCGACTGTTGCGGGTTTGATGGAAATGGGAATTTGAGGGAAGAACAAAAACAAACAAAACAAACAGCGAGAAACTAAAAAAAGGAGATGCAAACCACAAACGTTGTATTTAATCAAACATTGCGATGCCACTAAGTTCTCCACTTTCTACCCATTTCACCTAGATATATATATTATGATTTATAAATATTTTTCCAAATACGACTAAAATTATCGGCAAAAGTTATAATTTCACAAATTATCAACAATAAAACAAAAATTTTTTTATTTAAATCTAAACAAATACATCTATCTCCAAGTGTACCGAACATTGTTTTTAAATTTGATAATATCATTTCAAAATACTTCAAACAATCTTAAACTACTTTTTATATATTATATCTATATGTGTGAAAGCAAAATCGAAACATGAAACTTTTCTTATTATATCCTACTAGTTCTGCTTCATTTATTTAAATAGCTGCTCTTAAAAAACTCCTTAATCTCTTCTTGTATAGTTTCCGTGACAAAATGGTAAGGTGGAACTCAACGCCGGGCTTACAACGGTCGTCTTTACAGTCGGATCTCTCATCATCTCACCTTTACTAATTATATGTATGTTATGTACTTAGGTTGTACTTACTCATACATAGCTGGATCATTCAATAACACTCTCTCCCTGGCAGCGGCAGCTCCGGAAATAACGTCGAGAACAGTCGGGACCTGAGGTTGTCCCACAACGATGTTCTGAAGAAGAAAATTATATATGTTGCTTATCACACATTAATTTATATATACGACTATTTTTAATTTTTAAGTTTGCTTATATCTAGCAATTCTTTCACAGAATGGAACAATCAATGCAATCGTAAAAGTCCAGAAATAAAACAACTGACTTAGTGCGAGTCAGACACAGGCACCGAGTCCTCAGTACCAATTTCAGGATTGTAGGTTAACGGGAAGTACAACTTATAAAAATTAACAAACTTATATTTTCGGGTTATATGCACTCAATTTGTATGATATGAACTACAAATATAACTTTGTAGTGATTTTTTTTTATTAAAATTAAATTTCACTTTGAATGATTACTTACAGAACAAGCATTGCACGGCGTCACGGGCACCCCGATAGGTTTCTGGCCCAATAAAGCTGCGCCAATTCCGAAGACCGCAGCTGCTCCTTTAGCTATTAATGCACCTTTAGACATAATATACACAATAAATATATGAAGTAAATATCACATTTCAACATCCAACATAACACCAGAGGAGCTACAGGTGCGTTGCCGGCCTTTAAGGTGGAGATAGACGCGCTTTTTGAAGGTCACCCATGTCATATCGACCTGGAAACACTGGCGCGGGTAGGCCATTCCACAATTCCATGGCGCGTGGAAGCAAATTCCTACGAAACTGCATAGTAGTGGAGTGCCACATATCCAGGTGGTGTGGATGATTTTTAAGTTTGTGACGTACTGTGCGGTTAGAAAATAACGAAACTAACTGTGTATAACTTTTTTGGTTACATCATTCAAACTAAGTTAATTTTATAATAAACAAAACAAAAAAGATATAAGGTATATTTCTATCTTATAAAAAATAAACTCAAGATAAACGGTTAAAGTGTTCCATAGAAAATAGTAGATAACGAAAAATTTCTTACATGGGTCTTTTTATCATATTTCTTCTTTTGTACATTTTTGAAATTTCGTAGACTGTAGCGTAAACTGACGGAGAACTTAACCAGTAAAAAGATAAACATTATGAGTACTAGCAATACTAATGTCTTAACTAGGCAGAAGGAATTTAGTATAAAGACAATCCGTTTGCCACTTTTCTTCGAATATTAGAGACATTACTTGTTGATTGGTTAAACTCAAAGCCACGCTTTTGCCTACGTACCAGAGCGAAGAAAAAAAAATAGTAATAAATAATAATTCATTCCCCCGAGTGTGAATCGAACCCATAGCCGTCGCGTACAGTTCCACGCTTGTACCCGCCACGCCGTCTCTACAGTACACATACGTATACTTTACTATAGAGTTCCTCAGTCATTCATCTATCTGTTGAATTAACAATAGAGTTAGTGATTTATTTTCTCTTCTCTGTTTACCTTTAAGTGCAGCAGCTCTGAGAGCAAGCGCAGCTATATCCTTCACCGCTCTGAGAGCAGCCGCGCCTTTCACAGCAAGCCCTGTACCCAGCAACGTAGGTACTTGTACTCCACATGGAGTTTGATTGATAATACAAGGTGAATTTGGTGTGTAAATGACTGCAGATAGAGTCGGTGACGTCAGCAGGGAGAGACAGGTCACCTGGAAAACGACAGATTATTCTTTTTTCTTTTTAACTTCATGCTGTAATCTATCAATTATCAGGGTAAGCAAAGGAAACTAGTATTAATTCACTCAATTCTTCACTTACCACCGAAATTTTCGAGACATTGCGTATTGAATGGCGGAACTCAACGCCGTGCTTTATCTTGTTACCAGAGCGATGATTATATTTATATATATACATATATATAGATTATATTAATATTTGATATTTTATTACCCTTACAACCTGTCGCGTTCCTTTCATTTTTATACGTATTTGCTTTGTATTTGTGACAGTATTAACGCTGTATTCCTATTAGTTATAGTTAATTTTTATATGAGATAAATATATAGGTGCATTTAAATAAGTAATAACATAATTCAAATTTTTTTATTTTCATACATATATGTGAATTATTGTTAACATAGTTTTAGATATTTTTAAAGTGACTACAAATATTAAGATATATAAAATATTATTACAAAAATATATTATTTGAATATTTTTTATTCGTTTGTAAACTCTCGTATGTAAAACCCCATATTTGTGCTAAATAAAAAAATATTTGAAATATGACAATTGACAAGCAATATTGAAAATATATAAAAAGTAACTTACCGATAAAATTATTACTTTGAACCCCATTTTGCTCTTGACTTGCTCAAGTTTAAAAATTAAAATAAAACTAAACTTCAATGTCAATCATATTTATAGAATAATAGTAATTAAAAATTACATAATTACATTAGTTTAATTCATAAAGCACAATTATGTAATGTCTTTAGTTAAGTACATTTAGCTAATGCTTACATTATTAATAATATGACGTCAGATATACATTTTTATATGTACAATATAATAGATAGTAATTAGATTTTATAAAATAAAATAAAAAAGAAGAAAAAATAAGATTTTATTAACATTATATGGGTGGTGAATAATTTTTTTATTTATTGATAGTATAACAGTTCAGTTATTCAAGTCCAATCACAAGACAAAACTCAAGCTTATGACTGTTAACGTGACAGGTTGTGGGTTCGATTCCCATTCGAATAAAATTAAATTCATATTTTCATTTCTACGCTCTGGTGTCGAGGCAAAGCGCGGCGTTGAATTCCGCCACTCGACGCACAATGACGTCAGAATTTAGCGGAATGAAGTGGGAAGCGGATTATCTTAACACTAGGCTCTCTCTGCTGTTTTCGTTCCTCATACTTGGACTAAGGAGTTAGTTACTAGACGCACGTTTTTCATAACGTTTATTATTCATGAATATATAAAAAAAATATAAATATAGTTGATTTATTGTTTATTGTTTTATTATATATTAAAATAATACAAATAGTACACACGCCTTCTAATAATACAAGAGCAAAATCGATGTACAAGGAATTTTATACTCTTCTATTTTATCATAAGTTTTATTGCCTGTTTTTAATGAAATAATGTAGTCTAGCTACATATATTCTTCAATTTGGGTAACTTGCAATTAGTTTCTTAAAATGGCATAGCATAGAGATATGTATTAAGTAATAAATGTTAAAAATTTCCCGATTCCAGGGGTTCTTTAAAAAATATATATATATAAACTAGGAAAGATATTCACTGTTTACTCATGACCACTAACCCTTATACCAGTATGTATCTCCATTCTTCAGCCATGATGCGCATACAACATAATTACTATTGATACCAACATAAGTACATCTCTTCAGTATTATACAGCAAATTAACATTCGAGTGAATATAGAATTTAACCCATAACTATCTATGAGGCACTCTTCAACTGAGCCGCAATGGCATCTAAACCTATTGAATTTTTTTTATGGTAAAAGGACAAGGCAAACGAGCGTTCGGGTCACCTGAAGGTAAGTGATCACCGCCGCTCACGACCCCGTGCAACACCAGAGGAGCTACAGGTGCGTTGCTGGCCTTTAAGGTGGAGGTAGACGCGCTTTTTGAAGGTACCCATATCATATTGACCTGGAAACACTGCCGCGGGTAGGCCATTCCACAGTTCCGTGGCGCGTGGAAGGAAATTTCTACGAAACCGCACAGTAGTAGAGTGCCACGTATCCAGGTGGTGTGGATGATATTTAAGTTTGTGACGTACTGTGTTGTTAGAAAATTCGGCGGCAGGTAACAGGTCAGACAGTTCCTCAGAACACTCCCCATGAAAAATGCGATAGAAAACGCACAGCGAGGAGACGTCTCTACGCAAAGCCAAAGTGTCAAGCCTTTCACAGCTCATTGGATTCCTAATAATTCGAACGGCTCTACGTTGTATGCGATCAAATGGGTCAAGCTAATACTGGGGTGCACCAGCCCAGAGATAAAAACAGTACTCCATATGAGGCCGAACCTGGGCCCTATATAGGGCCAAACGGTGTTTTGGCGTTAAATACCGTCTCGCACTGTTGATGACCCCCAGTTTCTTCGAGGCCAAGGCCGGCTAAGCGAAGCGAAGGCTGGCTAAAGTTGCCAAGTGCCGCCCTTGAGAGCGACCAGAACTGGTGAGTTCCGGACGGGTAGCTCACAAGCTTCTCGCCGATTTTGGCGATATGCTCGGACCTTACTCTGCCAATTTGCCACTTAAAGAACCTAGAGGCTCGGTTATACTTCCTTTTTGAAGCTTTCATCTTCGGATCCTTAGTAGCCAGTGCCTCGGTCTAGATTTGATATGCCTCGTTTGCTTGACGCAGCAAGCTTGCAAGACGTATTAAATCAAGGCTGTGACTTGCCACCGATTGGCACTACAGTGCTAGGAATATAAAGTTCGATGCCCTGCAGAACCACGTCGGCAACAGCAGCGGCACAAGTACTAGGATCATCAGAAGAGAAGCAAACCGGCCCCCAGGGATAAGATGAGTAAAATGTACGCATCCTATACCAATCTGCTGACTTGTAGTGCCAGACGCGGCGAGTTGCGGGTGTTCTGCGACTGCCGCGGTTAATGGGCACGACACTCCGTACCAGGCAGTGGTCAGAGGGCCCCAAAGGGGCATCGACGGGGTACTGCTCCGGATGTGAAGTCAGCAGAAGGTCTAATAACGAGGCATTGTGGATGTCCACGTCCGGGAGTCGTAGGCGTCCGGGAGTCGTAGGCGTCGGCGTAGGCGACTCAACCAATTGTTGTCCCAATTGGTCCATTCGCCATAGCAAGATCAAAAACGGCCCTCCTCGCGTGGTCGGTGGTGCGTGAACCAGGCCAACTGACATTGTGCGCATTAAAGTCACCAAGTATCACGACCTCAGCAGAGGCGGTCTGTGAGAGCATATCGTTGATAGCCGATTGCATGTGCTCCATGAACCGATCCGTTTCCGCATTACCACTGTGGGACCTGTAAAGGCATGCATAAACTCGGGCACGATCGTCTGAGTCAACACAGAGCCAGATAGTTGACAGGTCCCGACCTTCAAAATTTGCAAGACAACGCAAACTTAAGTCCTCCCTTACGAACACAGCGACCCCGGTATGAGGAATAATTCTATTTTATAGCCGGGGTATAAAAGATGATAGGCTGGGTCGCTCGGTCGGGAAATTTGTGTCTCCGTTAGGAATAACAAAGCCGGCCGTGTCGTCTCAAGATGATGGTGGACGGCATTCAGGTTGGAATGTAAACCCTATAGTACTGTGTTTTATAAAAGAGTTAATATTAAATTATATATATTTAAAGTTTATTTACGTTTTAAATATAATTGTTTTTTGAAGAACTACAAAATCACTAAAATTGAAATCTGTCAATTACTCGTAATATTGAGAAGTGGTTGTACAAATAAATATAAATTGGAACGCCCAAATCGATGTCAGTAACACACATCGCACACAAATGTTAATTAGTTGTGCTCCACATTGCGGACAGAATCGACTGTAGAGCCTTATTATAAGGAAAAATATTATCATTTACTAAATTTTTTTTAGTTTCACACTGTATCCTGCACACAACAGGGTAGACAGAGAAAATGTAGTATTAAGACACTCCGTTCCCCACTTTCTGCTAGTTTCTGGAGGCCGCGCTTTGCTTTAACAAATGCAAATTCAAAATGCAAAACATTCAAAAACAAACAGTTAATAAATGAACATATAAACGTAAATAAATATTTCACTTCTTCAAGTGGGGATCGAACCCAAGACCATCGCGTTACAGTCACACCATTGTGCCGTTGCGCCACGACGGCACTTAATATAACATATTTCATACAATATTGGTATTTAAATAATATTTTCTTTTTTTCACTTATGTTCTTAGTTTTACACGAATCACGGCTTTGAATGTATTTTTTTTACCTTGCGTTCTCAGATCATTAAAAAAATTACAATTGCAAATGTTTTCTTTCCAACATGAGGTTAATACTGTTAGCCCTATTGGCTTTTACAGCGACACCGATTGGGTAGGGAAGAGGGTACTCTGTCCTTGAAGAAATGCAAGCACTAAGTGGCTGCCTGTGAGGAAGTCGACGACTGTAAGGGCGCCCCTTGCGGGACTCGAACCTCGGCTTGCGGCCATCGAGCGGACTGGGATTTCACCTATGCTAAGCAAACCAGCAGCGACATCAAGCCGCAATAAATGTAATTCATGCCCATATACAGAATTTCCACTGTCAGATTTGAAACGATGACCGTTGCTTTCAGCGACGTCCAAATGGTATCAAACATGTTTTTTATATAAGCTTATCAGATTAATCAGAAAAAACCAAATCAACACATTCTTTTTCCATTCGAATTTAACACACTACATAATGATTGGCGTAACTCTGCACCGCGCCTTGTCTTATCCGAACGATAAAATGATAACGAAATTGAACCCGCCACCATTACATATATAGACCCAATGACTTAATTTAAAGTTCTTTATTTCTTCTCTAAATTACAGTTGCTCATAAAAAATCTTAACACAAAAATATGTACGTACTATCTATACTTATAATAAATTTGTATTTTTTTTGTAAAAAATCTGTATTTTTAACCGACTTTCAAAACAAGGAGGAGGTTCTCAATTAAATATTTTCGATTCGATATTCGATTCATTTAATTATTTTGAAATCAATTTCGATATTGGATTATTCGATTCGATTTGGGTATTTTTTGTAATATGCAATCATTACAGTTATTTTATAAAGAATATTATAAATCCTTACCCAAATCAATAATTTAACATTTAAAGCTGTTTCTGAACGAGTAAATTAAATTAGTCATTGACGTCAACACATATGACTGTCAGTCAATTCTATTTATTAAATGAATAATCATGTAGTTCAAACGGGCGAAGCCGCTGAGAGACCGCTAGTATTTTTTTATTTTCTTAAAAACGTCATATATGAGGCCGTCGTGTTGCACGGGCACAAGGGTGTGACTGTAACGCTATGGTTGTGGATTCAATCCCAACTCGAGGGAAAGAAATATTATTTATTAATATTTTCATCTCTTCGCTTTGGCACCGAGGCAAAAACTACTCAATGCCTCCAGAATTTGGTGGATAATAGGGAACGGAGTGTCTTAACACTAGGTTCCCACTGCCTTCCCTGCTGTGTGCAAGTATACAGTGTAAAGCTGTTTAAAAAATAAAATCTCATATTTATTTTGTTTTTAAGCCATAAGTATCAGTTTAATTATTAACTTGTATTGCATATTACAAAACTAACATTTATTGTTTTATTAACATCATAATAGCTCTGTAGTATATCATTGGAAATATTTAATTGAAGTATGTAAGCAATATATTTTTTGTAAGCATTTATATTAATCGTTATCCGTACATATAATAAAACTGTGACGCATCGCTGTCTGTATACGAGTATAGAAGATATATGGGAAAAATTATTATTGGGAACATTAATAAATTTTGAGTTCTGCCACTCAACGCGCAATGCCTCCAGAATTCGGCAGAAAGTGGGTAACGGGAACCTAGTGTTAAGACACTCTTAATACTAGGTTCTCTGTGCCTAACCTGCAGTGTGCGGGATACAGCGTGAAGCTGATTTTTTTATGATTAATAAATTTACAAAAATTATTTTTCAAATTTTTGTTTCTTTGTGTGTGCGTTTGTTCACTCTAACCTCAGAAACGGCTTAATCGATTGAAACACAGTTTTTCTTCTGCTACCCTACATTTAGTGTCTGTTTTATTTCAATCGATTCGTATTAAAAAATTATATCACTGTAAAAATTTGCATGTCAATACAACATATGGCTATAAATTATATTTTATTAAATTAGGCTGAAGCTTCAGCTTTTTTGTCTTAAAAATAATTAGATCTTATTAGATCACGAAAGTAATTCAAATGAGAAAATATATAATTGAGTAATACATGCGGGCGAAGCCGCAAGCGAGTCGATAGTATACAAAATACTCGTACATATATGGTTTTTTTATTTTCCTCAATTAGTTAATTTGAACAAAAAATAAATTAAAACCGTCTTATAAGGACGCGTATTATTTCTCAATCCAAAATCGGTCATTGTTTGCCTCCAGAATTTGGTGGATAATAGGGAACGGAGTGTCTTAACACTAGGTTCCCACTGCCTTCCCTGCTGTGTGCAAGTATACAGTGTAAAGCTGTTTAAAAAATAAAATCTCATATTTATTTTGTTTTTAAGCCATAAGTATCAGTTTAATTATTAACTTGTATTGCATATTACAAAACTAACATTTATTGTTTTATTAACATCATAATAGCTCTGTAGTATATCATTGGAAATATTTAATTGAAGTATGTAAGCAATATATTTTTTGTAAGCATTTATATTAATCGTTATCCGTACATATAATAAAACTGTGACGCATCGCTGTCTGTATACGAGTATAGAAGATATATGGGAAAAATTATTATTGGGAACATTAATAAATTTTGAGTTCTGCCACTCAACGCGCAATGCCTCCAGAATTCGGCAGAAAGTGGGTAACGGGAACCTAGTGTTAAGACACTCTTAATACTAGGTTCTCTGTGCCTAACCTGCAGTGTGCGGGATACAGCGTGAAGCTGATTTTTTTATGATTAATAAATTTACAAAAATTATTTTTCAAATTTTTGTTTCTTTGTGTGTGCGTTTGTTCACTCTAACCTCAGAAACGGCTTAATCGATTGAAACACAGTTTTTCTTCTGCTACCCTACATTTAGTGTCTGTTTTATTTCAATCGATTCGTATTAAAAAATTATATCACTGTAAAAATTTGCATGTCAATACAACATATGGCTATAAATTATATTTTATTAAATTAGGCTGAAGCTTCAGCTTTTTTGTCTTAAAAATAATTAGATCTTATTAGATCACGAAAGTAATTCAAATGAGAAAATATATAATTGAGTAATACATGCGGGCGAAGCCGCAAGCGAGTCGATAGTATACAAAATACTCGTACATATATGGTTTTTTTATTTTCCTCAATTAGTTAATTTGAACAAAAAATAAATTAAAACCGTCTTATAAGGACGCGTATTATTTCTCAATCCAAAATCGGTCATTGTTTTCTTAATTTGATTTAGTGACCTTAGTCAGAAAATAAAAAAAAATATACCTACTTTATTGAAATTAAAACGTGAAAATAAAAAAAAACGGAAGTATCTTAATGGGAAACAAAGTGTCTTAACACTAGGTTCCTTCTACCTATCCAGCTACATGAGGGATACAGAGGAAAGCTAAAAAAATATATTAATACACAAATGATATTGAACCTAGTAAGCGGACGGACATTTAACTCTGACTAAGCATAACCTTTACGTCTACAGTAATGATCAAATATCTGACAGATATTAAATACATACAGAAATACATATAATACATACTAATTTTCAATACACTGATATCTATCATATTCATAGGTGGGAATCGAACTTACGACCTCTCCAATTAAATTAATCATTAACTGCTAGACTTAATAAGATAATTTGGCGGAGGCCGTCGTGGCACAGTGACAAAAGGGTGCAACTATAATCACGACGGTTATGGGTTCGATCTCACTCGGACAAATGCATTATTATTTATTAATACTTTCATTTCTTCGCTCTGGTGTCAAGACAAAGCGGGGCGTTGAGTTCTGCCACTCAACATACAGTGCCTCGAAAAGTAGGAGAAAGGTGGAGAAGGAAGTGTCTTAACGCTAGGATACCTTTGCCTACCCTACTGTTAATGTCTATGTGTATAGGTACGTAACGTAAACCTGGTCATCGTGGCAGAAGAGCACGGTAAGAGAGATGTTTTTGATCCTCATCGAATATTTGCTTAAGAAAAAGAAAGAAGAGAACGGAATTTCTTGGCACCAGGTTCTCTTTGCCTGCTCTGCTATATCGTGTTTTTTTATTTAAGTTTCATTATCTTTTTGTACGTGTTTCGATTAAAGTACAATATATTTAAGATTATTCAGAAGCCATGTTGTTTTACGCTTTATCTTTATTTTATCTTACCTACATACGTCACAATACAAACTAAAACAACAAAATCTGTATACATTTGCTATAAAAAACAAGTTATTCTTATAATTAGTGTAAGTGCAAAACATTAACCACAAAAATTATATTGGTAAAACTTTTAAAAATATATTTTTTCCTTATGTTTTATCGCTTCTAAGAAACTCGACTCAGTATACATTGTGGAACGCGAATGACAATTTTATCAGCTATCATTTTGTTATTGTAAACATAATATTTCTTAAATCTTCTTTGTAATATAAATTAATAAATAAACTTTTAATTGATTCAGAATACAATAATATAAGATAAAATTATATACATATGTATAACTGCGACATAATCTTTAATACAAATTAATACAGTATAATACGCTATATCCCGCACATAGCAGAGTAGGCAGATGGAACCTGAGAACGTAGTGTTAAGACACTCCCTTCCCATTAAGACACTTCCGTTCTCCACTTTTCTCTGAATTCTGTAGACATTGTGTGTTGAGTGACGAAACTCAACGCCGCACATTGTACTTTGCTATACACTACAAACGCTTGAACGTGTTAAAAATATGTATATATTATTTGGATAACGAAGGCACCGGAAGACACTCGGTCAAGTCTCTTTAAGCAAATATTAGAAAAGACGCGGAACACGAAAAGCGGGGTAACTGTCTAAATGGAAACAGATTATTTTATCATTAGGTTCCCAGTTACCCTCTGCTCCTTCCCTGCCTTTTTGCGTACAGCGTGAATCTGTAAAAACTGGATAAGAAAGGGTTACCTGATATCAAAACATTCTGCTTGAATTTGAAACATTACATGTTATTTGTCGGAACTCAACGCTACGCTTTGTCATACATAAGCATAATCGTATGCTTACGGTTCTTTCGCGCTGACTCTTGTTTAACCAATGAATTCTCTTACCAGTTATTTCAACTATACTAGATTTTATTTAAATTTAATTTCGATTACGATTTAATTTATCTTTACAGGTTATAATAGCATTTATTATTATAAATGCATATGTATAGGAGTTTTCAATTATAAAGATTTTTAAGATCATAAAGAACGGTGCTGAAAACAAAAAAAATAATCTAGCAATAAAAGATCAGGATCTGGTGCAAATCTTACTTAGAACAATTATAAAACACTAACACTAAGCAAGATTAGTACTTGGCAATGAGAAACTAGTATCAACACTTCGTTCTCCGCTTTCTGCTCCAATTTCATTTTTTTTAGCTTACGCTGTATCCCGCACATAGCAGGGTAGACAGAGGGAACCTAGTGTTAAGAAACTCTGTTCCCCACTTTCTGCTGAGTTTTGGAGGCATTGCGTGTTGAGTGGCAGAATTCAACGCCGCGCTTCGCCTCGACACCGGTCGATTTTGCAGCGCATGAAGTCACACCCTTGTGCCGCTGCGCCACGACGGCCTCATTTCCATTTTCATTAGTCGTTATCATCTCGGTCGACAACCTACGGGGAGCTCCCGAATATTACTGTACGGGTATTCCTCGCACGTGGCCTAACAATAAATGAAATTCATAGGTTGGTGTAAAACAAGCGTGGCGCGATCTTTATGATGTGCGTGAACAGGACTGTCCCGCACACCGCATGCGAAAATCTCCTGAACCTCGGAATCCATACCAGATACTGGTCAACTGCGTCACGATGGACTACTTATAACAAATCTATTTTATATTTGTCATAATATGAATCCATACTCATTCAGTTAAGAAATCCGCGAAAAAGAAATGTCTTTATATAGAAGAAATAGAACTAGTTCCTAAGATTTTCACCTTTCAGTATTTGTATATGAAAAAATGCAGAGAGACCTTTTGCCAACATTGGGACAGTACAGGATACGAAAAAAAAGTACTTATATATGTTACTCCTACTTCGTTAGTAGTTATAAATTAATTCGTACTTCTTGTCATGTCTAGTCTACCAAACTTTGTTAAGCGTTCACCTCTCAGTCAACTTTGTCAAACAACTGCACTTGTAAGCACGAAAAGTAAATATTTGACGACGTCTCTACGGTACTTTATTCTGAAAATGTGGGTCATTTAGTATGTGGGCAATATAAAACGTATCAAGTTCAAGGAGAGCACATTGTAAGTAATGCTTTGAAAGAGATATTTTCGTGTGGACTGGAATTTTTCAACTATGGAGGCTGTTAGACTATTTTTGCTTAAGGTAAGGATATTAAAACTTAAAGTTTGTTCACGCTGTATTTCACACACAACAGATGAGGCAGTGGGAACCTATTGTTAAGACTCCGTTTCAATTTTTTACTGAATCTGAAGGCATTGGCGCAATTCAACGCCGCGCTTAGTCTCGACAGCAGAGCAAGATAATGAAAATATAAAGATTATTAAGTAAATATATTTATTTGTTACAAATTTATTGTTATTGATAAGTGTTGTTTGCTTAGTGGACATTACAAGTATATACCAATACTTATAAATTGTATTGAATAACAAAATCAGCTTACGTCATATGAAAGACTTCAACGACTACGAAAGTATGAATCCGACTTTGGAACTGATATATTTTCTTGGAATATTTTATTCTACCATTATTCTAGCTTTCCTCTGCTAAAATTGTACCTACTGCTCTTCCTCCTTCTCCTCTACCTACTGCTAAAATTGTAGAATTGCGGGTATATAAATAAATATGTAATGATTTTAGAATATCATACATATATTTTTTTTAATCATGCCGCATACAGCATTGTAGGCAGAGG
>DWGR01001083.1:0-17669 GCA_018247715.1 Heliconius burneyi
AATTTTGACCCATTGAAGATAAGCACTGCTGGTGTAGTGGTATCATGCAAGATTCCCATTCTTGCGACCCGGGTTCGATTCCCGGGCAGTGCAGCTTTCTTTTTGTGAAGAAACATTTTTTAAATTTTAAATGATATTATGGATACAAAGAAATAATAAAAAAAAGTCTTAAATACCCTGTTGTATTCAAACATAATATTTAAAAACTTTTGTGATGTTATCTTGGATTAATCGACATAATATGTAAGGTATACCTACAATCTAATAGTTAAGATATACTCGTATATAATATGTATTTAATTAGCAGCTGTTGCTATTTTAATCCAGAGATAATATGAATAATCAAATGAATATATCTCCTAGCTTAAGCTTTAATACAATATAATAGCTGGGGCTTAACTAAATTAAAAATAATTGTGGCGCAGCGGCACAAGGATGTGACTGTAATAAGACTGTTGTGGGTTCGATTCCCACTCGAGGAAGTGAAATATTTATTTACGTTTATATTTCTATTTCTTGTCTCTGGTGTCGAGGCAAAGCGCGGCGTTGTGTTCTGCCACTCAACATACAATGCCTCCATAATTCGGCAAAAAGTGGGGAACGGAGTGTCTTAACATGAGGTTCCCTCTGCCTACCCTGTTGTGTGCGGGATACAGCGTGAAGCTTAACTAAATCGTATTCAATAATACAAATTATAGTATGAAATACCATTTCACAATATCATTTTGACATAAAAACGATCAATGTAAGATGGATTTAAAATAAATGAAATAAAATAAAATACATGTTGTATTAGTTTTTAAAAACCAAGGGCGGATCCAACCCTCAAAAAAGGTTCAACCACAATAGATCAGCCAAGTGTGAGTTGGGATATGAACTCACTATCAGATCAATTAGTGCTGTAGTCCATAGTGTCCACCACGATGGATCTCTTAGGGCTAAGCTATTAATCATAGTGAAAACTGTTAAAGTACCATGTTCTCCCGCAGGTAAATGTTGAGCGGTCGCTCTCGCCGCCTCTTCCAACAAATCCTCCCTCGCTACGTCCAGCTCCAAGGTCGCTAATCTTGGAGGTGGCTGGTCTTCAGGTGTGGATGCGACGTGGGCTTGTAACCATGATTCCGCTAACCGAGCACCGAGTCCTCCTTGCCGACATCCTGCTATCACTCGCCAACCTTTGCCGCTTAGGTACGTTGCTATCTGTTGGATGTATAATAATAATCAATATGTAAGAATAATGTAGAATGTTATGAGTTTTGAACAATTACATTGTTTTTCCTGTCTTACGCTATAGAGTAGGCAGAATGAGCATAGTTAAGTTAAGACACTTCGTACCCCACTTTCCGCTGAATTCTGGAGACATTGTTGTAACACAACCCCGCGCTTTGTTTTTTTTATTATCAGAGCTAAGAAATAAAAGTATAAATTATTGAATTTCCTCGAGTGGAAATCGTCCCAACAGCCTCTTTCTGTGCCACTACTGTTCTCATTGATAAAAATGCTTACAATAATAGTTTTTCTATAAGTTCCATATCTTATTTAAAGAACAGAACTGAAATAACTAAAACTCCTCTTCTCTCTCTCTCTCTCTCAAATCGTTATACAAATATTAGAAAACAAAAACAACAAACACTAAAATCCATGTTAAATAGCACAACTAAGCAAACAGTATACCATCCCAGCCTTTAGCACAGGTTCTGTGATAATAGCACAGAGCCACTGGTAAAATGATTTACACACTGCCGCCGAGGTGCCTCCAATAAATCTAATCGTGTTCAATCCCCAGTGGCGTTGTTGTCGCTATAAATCCTTCTTTGTTTAAACTAGATATATACAAGTCTAATAAGCATTTATTTTCTGATATGATATATGTGTTTTAGTGATTTTAATTTATTGTTAAATATATATGTTTCTAATTGTTTAGTAAGTAAAATAAATATACTAGTGTTATTTTTCAACTCCATCCTATATTCCGCATGTTTTTTTTTAGCATCACGCTGTATCCCGCACATAACAGGGTAGATACAGGGAACCTAGTGTTAAGACACGCCGTTCCCCAATTTCTGCCGAGTTCTGAAGGCATTGCGTGTTGAGTGGCAGAAATCTACACCGCACTTTGCCTCGACACCAGAGCGAAGAAAATGGAAATAAATATTTCACTTCTTCGAGTGGGGATCGAACCCACAAACAGTCGATTATGCAGCGCGCTAAGTCACACCTTTATGCGGCTACGCCACGACGGCCTCTGTTAGGTTAATTAATATACATTTTATTCAGATTTTTCTAAGAAAACTCATATATCACAAGTATATACGATTTTTTGTTACAAGCGCAGCGATACATATATCATAAAAATACACCTTATATCGCATTTTTAAAATGAAAGTCCAAAAACCTAACTAGAAATTCCTAAGATTTCCAAAAACTAACAATTAAAAAATCAATTCTAATCGAGTTAGTACTTTCTTAATGCTATTTTTAATATTGACATACTTGTAGTGTTAATTCTATTTAAATACCTGTAGTCCAAGAGCGGAGTCCACGGAAGTTACAAGAACAGTTTTCGCACTACCCACAGGAGAGACCTCAGCCACTCTGACTTTACGCAGTAAGTAGAGAAGCAACGCGCCGACAATGGAACACAACGCCGCCAGCTGCAGCCCCAGGGACAACCACGTGAGAGGGTCCATTTTAAAACCAGTGCATTATATCAATTATCTGAAAAAGAAAGTAATACAATTTTGAAATTTATTGATTTTTTTTAGCTTCACGCTGTATCCTGCTAGTTTCAAGACACTGTCTGAATCGAATGTACAGCCTACAGTCACAAGCCTGTGCTCATGTGCCACAAGTGGCCTCAATTTTAATTTTATTGATGTTTTATATAATTAGCAGTCACAATATCTGATAGGGATAAGGAAAGAATTATCTTACTTTAAAATTATTGAAGATTGCGTTCAAAATAAGCATTATTTTTTGTGAAATTTGACTTAAAACTGGTTCACAATATTAGACATCTTGTAATACCTATTAATTATACTCAGACAAGTCTAATATCTCTGCTATTGCTAAATGCAAATTAATTGGCACATTAATGTATAATTTATTTGTCAACAGTCTACCGAGCGTCTACAGTTTAGTAAACAAATCACACAAAGGCGTTGTAATTCATGCTAGAGAATTGCTTCTGTACAGTGCGGTCAACGAGTCGTGGCCACACTGGAGTTAACGGTAAATGGCGCACAGATTTGTTCTTAGGAATTTTTCTTTTGATTATTTTGTTCTCAAGTGGATAAGGTGTAAAAGTTCAGTAAATTTAAATGCAGAGCGGCCACGACTTGTTGACCGTACTGTACAATAGAGGTCTCATGCACGATGCAAATAAATTCGCACCTCCACTACTCGCGTCTACCTGTGGAGTACCTTTTTGTGTATTTTAACAAACTACGTCATTAAACCCAGTTTAGAACAATGCTTTTATGGCGTATTATATTTTTCATAGTAAAAAATAGCATTTTTCGTTTGTGTTAGTGTTAGGTATTTGTGTGCAAATGCTTGTTACGTCTGTGCTATTTTAACATTAGTCATATCGATTTATTCCGTTTACAATGTTAGGTAAACAGAACCCTAGAGTCGAGACACTCCATTCTCTACTTTTTAAGTGGAGACTAGAGTCTCTATTATAAAGGAAATGCACATATTTTTGTTTTGTATGAAATATATAACTAACACATTTTAAACGTTACGTTGGTATTTGCTAAGTTTAAATTATTTCGTTTGCGAGTTCGCGGTCTCGTGCTATTCTGGTGTCGTTTGACAAAACGTAATACTCGTATTTGGTGCTTAGCTATTGTTTTTGTTAAATTTGTTTTTGTAGAATATAATTTAGAATGTACTACTCTAATGCCTTCCACAGTCTGTAATTTTATAATACATTTATGTATCGAAATGTTGTGGGTTCGAAACCTACTCGAGGAAATGAAAAATATAATATTTTCTTGATTTAGCGTGGCGTTGAGTTCCAACACTCAATACAAACCCTCCGGTATTCTTCAGTAGAATGGGTGTCTCCATGGGTTTTTTTTGAACATGAGGTTAATGCTGTTAGCCCTATTGGCTTTTACAGCAACACCGGTTGGGTAGGGAAGAGGGTACTCTGTCCCTGAAGAAATGCAAGCTCTAAGTGGCCTCCTATGAGGAAGTTGACGACTGTAAGGGCGCCCCCTGCGGGATTCGAACCTCGGCTTGCTGCCGTCGAGCGGACTGAGATTCAATGGGTACGAAGTGTTTTAATACTAGATTCCTAGGTTCCCTCTGCCTGCTCTATTATGTACGGGATACAGCGTGAAGCTAAAAAAATATGCTTAAAATCTTTCTAACTTCTTGCATAGTTGATTTTACAAAACATCTCTCAAAAAGTCTCAATAGCATTTAAATGAAAAACTTAATTTGAGATTGAATATTTTTTACTTTTCTACTCCGTGTTCTACGATGACAAAAGAATAATAAGTAGATCGGAGTAATCGCGTAAATTTACGGTTGAATCAAATGGTTTATTGCAATTGTTGATATAAGAAAGTCCTTTTCCATTGCAAATTAATTTATAGAAATCTAGAGCTAAGATTTTAATTTTGTATTATAATTAAAAATAGTCCAATCCATTGCGATAATCACCTGGAACTAGTAATAACAGCCACCTGCAAAGTATGTCGTACCACCGTCGATATATGTAAATATACCTGCCTAACTATAAAAAAATATTTAAAATGCTACGTTTCTTTGAACTTCACGCTGTATGGAATTTATGGAAAATCGAACTCGCACTTGAAGCCGTCGTGGCGCAGCGGCACATGGGCATGACTGTTACGCGACGGTCGTGGGTTCGATCTCTACTTGAGGAAGTGAAATATTTAAGTGATATCGAGAAAAAATCGCGGCCTTGAGTTCTGCCACTCAACACGCAATGATTCCAGAATTCGGCAGAAAGTGGGGATCGGAGTGTTAACACTAGGTTCCCTCTGCTTATTCCGCGGTGTGCGGGATACAGCGTGAAGCTGAACCCACAACCTGTCGGGTTACAGTGTTGCCCCTGCATCGCGACTGGCCCCAATGTGCTAGGTGGTTGTAAAATATGAAATAAAACTTAAATAATGTTGATGTGAAAGTCTATTTGTAACTTAACTTTCTTTTATAACGTTTAGTTAATAATATTACATTTCAAGCGTTGTGATTATATTTAATAATAATAATAATATCCTTATTCAGACATTTTAATCATGCTACAGTATTAAACAAATTTACATATATGTTAATACAAATTTTGCAGCGGTATTTAAGAAAAAAAGAATTATACTTCTAACGTTATTTTACGTCTGTATGCCTATTGGCAAAGGCCTCCCCCAACTCCTTCCATTTCTCCCTATTTAATTATTCTGTAGTAAATATACGACATATCAAAGTTCAATATCTGCGTTTACTCGTATCTATCTGCGTATATTGTATTTAGTTATTTTTATTTTTATTACAATAAGCGTCTTAACACCAGGTTTTCCCTCTGCCTATCCAGCTGAACGCGGGATGCAGCGTGAAACTGTTACAAAATATGTATCTGTAGTATTTTTATTTTACGATAACAATCAAAAGAAGTCTTTCAAATATATAAATATTTCAAATTTACTTAAGTCAGCCAAAAGGAACAAACACTTGCACTTTCTCTACAATGCTAAAACGACCAAAACAGTTTCGCGCTTTCATGAGCGGAGAGTTGTTATATATTTTACTTTAGTAATTATAATACGTGTTGTTATTATTTAGAAATATTTGTAAAGATTGTATGTGGAGTAATTTAATTATTAGCATATGAAGTAAGAGAAGAGAATAAGATAAAAGAATGCGCGATACGCGGGATACGCAGGATTTAGGGTAGGGTTTCACGCTGAATCCCGCGTAGATACGACTAGATAAGCATTCAGCACATTGCGTCTTGCATGCTGTCGTCAAAGCCGTATTTTGTCTCAGTGCGGATAAATGAATAAAATTATATATAGTATAGAGTGGAAATCGAACTCACTATCGCGCTCGTACAGTCAGGTGCTATCCTGCTGCGCCACGATACATTCTTGTGCAAATAAGCACGTGTAGGTTGAAAATGTTTCTCACAGCCAAGAAAACTAAAAAAATAATGGTAAAAATATTGCTGGAAAAATTAAGCACTCAGAGTGAACTATTTTTTTTCAGCTTATTCTTTATCCCGTATATAGCAGGGAAGGAAGAGGTAGCTTAGTGTTAAAATACTCTGCTCCTCAGTTCCCATCTAATTCTGGAGGCATTGCGTGTTGAGTTTCAAAAAAATACGATGGTTTGATGATATTTCATTTTCCTCGAGTAAGAACCGAATTCACAACCTGTTGCGTTTACCTTTACAGTCTCATCCTTGCACCTCTGCGCCACGACTGGCCTCTAAATAATTTATAATTTTAATATTACTGTTAATTACAGCAGTTGATATCTAACTTACTTTCATATACTTGTTCAATTTGTTTTATTCATGAGTGACATCTGTTTTCTTATGTTTTTAAATAATTCACAGTAAAAGTATCGTATAACTTCCTACGTCTCGCTTTAAAGAGTATAACGGTGTAAGCTTACATTTTCTAGAACCAACTTTTTGTACTAAAGTTGTATGTAGAACTTTGGTTTAGATATTTGAAGAATATGTCGAATTGCTTTATATAATCGAATTTTCTATGATATAATTAAATCAGCTTCACGCTGTATCCCGCACACAGCAGGATAGGCAGAGGAAACCTAGTGTTAAGACACTCCGTTCCCCTATTTCTGCCGAATTCTGGAGGCATTGCCCGTTGAGTGGCAGAACTCAACGCCGCGCTTTGCCATATTATTATAATATAATCACTAATCACAATTTAAATATTTAAAGTTAAAAGCGTCAAACCATGTTAAATGCTACAAGTACGACATGTGAAAATATATTATAATTTTATAATTAAAGTAAGAGAAAGCAGAACCGGTTGTATAAATTTGATGACATAGAATATACATAACATAACATATTTTTATTCGGGTGCACAAAGTGCTTAAATCGACTGGTTGTGGGTTCGATCCCTAATCTAGAAAAGGAAATATTTATTTAATTTTATTTTTGTTTTATTTCTTTATTTTTACACCACTTGTACAACAGAGAAGAAAAAAATATACAAAAGGTGGTCTTATGGCTAAGTAGCCATCTCTTCCAGATAACTTTTAAGGCGAAGCGAAATTGTCATAATTTAAAGAAGGTGGGTGGTGGATGAGCGATATTTTTACATATTTAATTGGAAAATATTTGAGTACAATATATGAGAGAACTTTGAATTCAGTTAGTTAAGATTACATTATAGTATTTTATAAGTGCAAGCTTTGTTACAAAAAAACAATCAACAAATATCACAAACTGACAATAATAGATTGTTTAAAAAAATATTTCTTAAAAATATTTTTCTATTTAATCTTCTATCATCTTTTATTGTTTTATTAAAGAATGTTTTGGATAGTTTTTCTTTTAATATCGTAAACCAAATATATATATATATATATATATATATATATATATATATATATATATATATATGATAGCATTTTTCTTATATTCGTATCTGCATCCAAATTCGAAATATTAAATCTTCTAATCTATTTTTATTAAGCAGAGCAAAATTCGTGTAAGAAATTTATTTTTCACGTTTACGTCAATATAGCTTCACGCTGCAACCCACACACAGCAGGCTAGACAGAAGGAACCAGGGAACCAAGTGTTAAGGCACATTACTCCCCAGCTTTCGCCGATTTCTAGACGCATGTCAAGCGGCGGAACTCAATGCCGCGCTTTATTTCGACACCAGAGCGAAGAAATGAAAATTTTGAATATTTCTCGAATGGAAATTGAACTCAAAACCTGTCGCGTTCACAGACACACACTTATGCTTCTACGCTACGACTGCCCTAAAAGTCTATTTATTAAATAACCAAAATATTTTTTACATAATTTTCTTTATCATTATCATCACAGAAGTGTTAAAATAATTAACGAAGAGCTTAATATATAATAGCGATCATTATCACGACATGATGCGACGATTGTTCGATAAAAACGTGGGTAAAGTTTCATTGTGCATTGTTTCTTTATACTCTAACATGTATAGAGAAGTTCAAGGCCAAATTTTTACAAAGTTAAACGTTTTTACTAACATTTACGTATTTGCTTTACATATTAAAATTATATTTATATGAGAGATATTTAACGACAAAAGGAAATAACGAGTGTTTTTAATAAATAGTGGAATGTTATTGCCAACAAAATTGTTACACTCTTAATTAAATTGAAAAAAATATGTTATTTCTTATATTATTTGGTATTCTCGTTATAGGTATGACGTTAGAAACTTTATTTAAATATTTTGCTATATTAGTATATTAGATTTTAAATTAGTGACGAAGATAAATCATGTAAAAAATCTTATGTAAAATAATCTTAAACATAATTCGACGCTGGAAAGTGATTTTATCGTATCTCTAAAGTTTCTTTCTCTTAAAAAAGTATGAAGGCTTTTTCTTTCTAGTTCTTTGATTTTCACGATTATTACACATGTAGACTGTCTACCCGTGACTACTGCAAAGTGTTTGAAACGTCGGGTTTCCAAAAATGTATAGTAATATATATACGCGATTAATCCGGTTAAAATATTTTCATTTAAAATGTGTTATTATGTCTTTTTAGAATTAATTTGAATATTATTTGCCTCAATACTAAGAAAAAAACATTTATATAAATTATAATCTTAATCAAAAACAATTCTAACACTTTGATTTGTAGAGCAAAGAAATCAGATGAATGAGTCTTCTACAAGCATAACAAAAAAGTATCTTATTACACCACTATAATTCTTAATCTTTTTATTCTATAATATATGGAATTAGTTAATTAATCTGTATCCGATAGCTTTCGTAACGTTAATGGCAACAAGAAGTAAGGAATGTAAGTTTTTCTCGATTATTACGGTGTCAGTCAAGTTGAATCAGAGCAAACTACTAATTAAGGCAACTTGTTCTGTTAAGTTAAACATACTTACAGTGTAAGTAACTGAGTTCTTACTTATGTTGAGAAGAAAAAAATATTGACCAAGAGCATATTTTAATACTTTTGAGCAGCGATTGCGACATAAGTCTCCGTTTAAGTGTTTTATTGAATGTTATATAAAAAAATATATATGTATATTGAATATTTTATTAAAAAAAATTAGGGAGAAGTAAAAATATTTGAAGAATAAAAATTAATGATTTTAAAATTGTTTGTAGGTCTGTTTATATATTTATACATCTTCGAAAGTATCCAACACTAGCGCTGATGTAGAACCATAACAGCTCAGCTAAGTTATAAGAAATCAGGAAAAGTCTTAGCATTAGTTGGTTGCATCGCTGCTTGACAGCGTCTTACTGTATAAATGACGATTGTGAGTTCGATGTTCTACACAGAAAAAAGAAAATCTAAATAGTTTGCATAAAAAAAGCGACGTTGAGTTCCGCCACTCAATATAAATTGAATAGAAAAAAGAGAACTGAGTTCCATGGTTACTTATTAATCACGACGGACACTACCCACACTAAACAATTTTTAAACAAACTCATAAAATAAATAAAAACAATTTATACTCTAATCCCTAAAACTTTCCAAATCGAATTAAATCCACATTATCATTTGATCGGTAAATAAAAAACACTCCGTCAATAAAGCTCGTATCGGAATGCATATAAACAGTAATAAGATATCAATAAATCCACATCATATACGGTGCAATATTTCACAATTCATGTTAGTACTTGTAAGGGATTTGTACATGTAATATGATTAGTTCCCTTCTCTGAAGCAAGTGGTTGGGTTTCAGCGAATATGAATTGATATGCTCTTATATGATAATATTTCGCGTGACATTTAATGATGCTTAAAATGTTTTAGTCTTTTTTCACCTGGTCACCTGAAGGTAAGTGATCACCGCCGCCCACGACCCCGTGTAACACCAGAGGAACTACAGGTGCGTTGCCGGCCTTTAAGGTGGAGATAGACGCGCTTTTTGAAGGTATCATACATATCGACCTAGAAACACTGCCGTGGGTAGGCCATTCCACAATCCCGTGGCGCGTGGAAGGAAATTTCTAGGTAACCGCACAATAGTGGAGTGCCACATATCCAGGTGGTGTGGATGATATTTAAGTTCGTGTCGTACTGTACGGTTAGAAAATTCGGCGGCAGGTAACAGGTCAAATAGGTCTTCAGAACACTCCCAACGATAATTGCGATAGAGAACACACAGCGAGGAGACATCTCTACGCAAAGCCAAAGTGTCAAGCCTTTTACAGCTCATTGGATCCCTAATGATTCGAACAGCTCTACGTTGTAGTCGTTTGAAAGCATTATTTAGTTTTGTCAATGTGGTGTTTTCTGAATGTGCCCAAAGTGAGATAATTTTTGTTTAACTTTGAATGCATCAAATATTAGCTTCACATTTTTTTGCTCTGGTGACAAGGCAAAGAGTTTCAATCCGCTATTCAACACGTCTCCAAAATTCAGTAAGCAGTGGAGAGTGGAGAGTCTTATCACTGGGTTATCTCTGCCAACCCAGCCAAACCTCTCCCTCCTTACGGGATACAGCGTGAAGCTGAGTATTATAATATTGTGTTAATGGTTGAAATAAAATAAAAAATACTAAACAGTAATTAATGCAAATCAGATGCTTAAAAAGACTAGAACACTTTTATCTTAGATAGCGGCACAGTGAGGTAAAATAGAAAGGAAAATTATGAAATATCTTAAGCAAACACTTAAAAAAATATACATTTTGCAACTATTAGAATTTAAAATTCAGCTCTGCCTGCTGTATCCCGCACACAGCAGGTATATAGCAGAGAAGCTAATATAAAGACACTAAGTTCGCTCTGTTTACCCTGCTGTGTACCCACTTTCCGCTGAATTTTGGAGGCGAAATTCAACGCCGCGCTTTGCCTCGAAATCAGAGCGAAGAAATGGAAATATTAATTTAGATAAATATTTCATCTCCTCGAGTGGGGATCGAACCCACAACCGTCGTATTACAGTCACACCCTTGTACCACTGGGCCACGACGGCCTTAGAGTTTTAATTTAAAAAACTTATAAATGTTTTAAAATACTCACATTTATTTTAACAACTGGTTTGTACGGTAAAAGCTGTAGTACTAAACCAGAGTTGGTAAGCTATAAAGAAGGTGTTAAATTTAGCTGAACATGACTAGACTGCAATTTCTAACTGCACTGCTTTTATTTTCTTTTCTCACTTAAAATGACTCAAGGATATTTTGAACTTCGCAATTCTTGGTAAGTATTGTTGATACGTAAACATGATATCTTATTTTATTTGTGAAGTGATAAATCGGCTTCACGCTGTATCCCGCACCTACTAGGGTTGGTAGAGGGATCATAGTGTAAGGACACTACCACTTCCTCTTCCCCACTTTCCGCCGAATTTTTCAGGCATTTAGTTTTGAGTGGTGGAACTCAATGCCGAGCTTTTGTTTTGATGGCAGAGAGAAGAAATTAAAATATTAATAATTAATGATTTATAGGCCGTCGTGGCGCACCGGCACAAGGGTATGACTATAACGCGATGGTTGTGGGTTCGATCCCCACTCGAGAGAGCGAAATATTTATTTACGTTTATATATGTACTTCTTCGCTCTGGTGTCGGGGCAAAGCGCGGCGTTGAGTGCTCAACACGCAATGTCTCCAGAATTTGGCAGAAAGTGGGGAACGGAATGTGTTAACACTAGGTTCCCTCTGCCTACCCTGCTGTGTGCGGGATACAGTATGAAGTTGATTTGATTTTTTAATGATTTATTTCCTCGAGTGGAGATCGAACCCATAACCGACGAGTTACAGTCACGCCACTGTGCCCCTTTTTTTTTTTTTTTTCTCGCTGGGAAAGGATGACCTAATACCACCTAATACCCACTAAAACCCAGCGGAAACCCTCTCCACCAATATGAGACGCCGCAGGATCGCTCGCGCATACTACTACGACGCCTCGGTGGAAGGCCCGTATATTGCGGGCCACCCTCGCCTTCAGGGTGCCCTGGGGTTTCTCCTAGGGCACCCGCAGCCTCGATGCGCCTCTATGGTAAGGGGAGTTGAACATGCGCAAACCGCCTTCTTCTACCCCCCGGTCTACGTCGTCGGAGCGGGTCTGCGTTACTTCTAGACTCTCGTTTCCGCTCCGCGGCCTCCTTTAGTGCGATAACTGACTCGCAGAAGGAGACCGTTGCAGACCAGTTCCTCCCACTGTTCAGCATAGCCCCCACCACACTGGACAATGAGAGATCCCTTCCCACTACGGCCATCAAGGCATGACGTTGTGGGGACCAGGCGGGGCAATCGGCCAGAGTGTAATGCGCCGAGTCAACGGAAGCATTACACTCATGGACGCCACTGTGCCCCTGTGCCAAGTGTACTTGTTTATTTACTGTAGTTAATGTTTACTCTTAGTTTAATTCTTGTATTTACCTCTCGAGTAAAATATAACCTAATGCGAAATTTAATACCATCATGGCGCAGTGTTAATACTAGGATTGTAACCGTTAGCTCCCGTAGATTAGTCTAATTTGTCCCCAGTCGCGGCTGGTTTGCTTAGCATAGGTGAATCCCAATCTGCTCAACGGCTGCAAGCCGAGGTTCGAGTCCCGCAGGGGGCACCATTACAGTCATCGACTTCCTCACAGGCAGCCACTTAGTGCTTGCATTTCATCAGGGACAGAGTACCCTCTTCCCTATCCAACCGGTGTCGCTGTAAAAGCCAATAAGGCTGACAGCAGGTTCCCTTTGTCACCCTACTGGGAACCAAAAGATAAAATATTGTTTGCTAGATGAATAGTTGAATTTTTACGTTCTTAATACTTCAATACAGGATTGATGAAGTGAAACAATACCTACCTTTGAATAAGCAATTGTAGGTTGTTGTTCATTGTTGTATTGTTCCTAGAGTTGTGCTATATTACTCATTGCTATTCGTAAATTATAAATACTCAAACGATTTTTTATAAATTAACATACAGTTTTTAAATTTGATATAAAATCAGTCAGTCAGTTGAGGCCAGTTGTGGTGCAGGGGCACAAAGTGTGACTGTAAACAGGTTGTGAGTTCGATTCGCACTACAGGAAATGAAATGTTTATATTTACATTGTCTTCGCTCTGGTGTAGCGCAAAGCACGGCGTTAAGTTCCGCTATTTAACACGCAATGGATTGAGAATCGGCAGAAAGTGAAGATCGGAAGTGCCTTAACACTAGGCTCCCTCTGCCTACCATGCTCCTTACGGGATAGAGCGTGAAGCTGAGTATAATTTATTAAGCAATTTGTTCCAGGTTATTATTAATCCTTGTTTAGCTTTTAACCCAATATATTCAATGATCATGTCCTTATTACAGGCTTTGTCAATGAAGTCAATGTTGCGATTTATATACAATGTAGACAAATATCACCGTTGCCCAACGCTGTCCTTATAACGCTACTGTCGCGTGTGGTCCAAAATATAGAAAATTTAATTTTTTAAGTATTGGTTTATTTATTCATTTATTGTTTAGACACACACACATATATAACATTTATAGAAAACAATGTGAAGCTTCTAAGTAAAAATTAATATGTATGCCACTTACAACGCTTACGTGTATAACATGCACCAAATCTATGTGTAAGAGATACTTGAATATATTTATAATATAAAACCAATAATAATACAAATGACAATAGACACAAATAATTACAACACACATCTAATTGGGATTTTTCAATCAAGAGTGCAGGAAACTGGCAGATTTTTAGGGAGAAAATATCTTTAGGTTCATTAGTTATTATTATGTTTTTATATTGGTAAACTTTGTATTTAAGCATTGTAAAAGTCTTTATTTTTAAACTAAGATTTTATGAAATTACGCTATTTAAACATTTTCGTAGATTTAAATCCTTTATAAATGGAAAGTTTACGAAGATATACATAATTTTTATGCAAATGATATATTGAAATTATTTTCAGTCAGAATTAAGCTAAATAGTTTAGCATATTTTTTATATTTCAAGAGTATATAATTTATAGAAAAAAATAATAATTACGGGATTGAGTTTCGCTACTCAACTCACAATGCCCCGAGAAGTGAGGAAAGCAAGTTGTTTAAGGGAAACTGATTATCTTAACACTAATTCCCAAGGTTCCCTATACTTGTATCCCTGCTATATGTGGGATACAGTATAAAGCTGTAAAAAAAAATAGAAAAAATGAAAATATTTGGCCTCTTATGCCTTAAACCACATTGAAATACCAACTTGACAGATATTGATATGCATAGAGCATGCCACAGCCTACGCGTTGTCGTACGATATGCATTAAAATGTTTTACACTCATATTCTTATGTTATTGTGACACGATGCATTTGATAATTTTATTGTATAATTGTACTCCTTCATAGGCTAAGAGTTTTACTTTCTATATTATTTATTTTATTATCTTAAAATTCTTTCAATGTTGATCAAAGGTCTGGAGTACGTTTTTATTAAGAAAGAGCTGTTTTTTTAGCTTCACGCTGTATCTTGCATATAACAGGGTAGGCAGAGGGAATCCAGTGTTAAAATACTCCGTTCTTCACTTTTCGCCTAAATTTTGAGCATTGCATGTTGAGTGGCGGAGCTCAACAAATATTAATACATAATATGTCATTCCCTAGAGACCCACAACCATCACGTTTACAGTCATACTCCTGTGCCACTGCGCCAGTATGATCCGATTTTGGGTTGTTATTATTATAATAAATAATAAAATAGAATTAGTACTGCTGTAAAGATATCAGGGCGTATTTTATTGCATGACGTCTCTATTGTTTGTTTGTAGAGTCGTCCATGTCGCGGGTGTCAAGTGAAAGTCAAGAAAGTATCGGAACGGACTGGACATTGAAATATACACGAGTAGTGAAGTTAAATGTTGTATAAATATTTAACAACCGGTTAAAGTTAACTTCGAAGGGACATGGTTGATATTAGGTTAAATGAGTTTTAAATTTTGTCGTTTAAAGTATTCTTATTGAATGGTTCAATCATATGAAGGGAGAATTTGTCTATCTATACTTATCTTCTATATTATATATAAATACATAGAGTAGAGAAAAATATAAACTTATTGATTATAGATTCCCTCTCAATTTCTTCAATTCTGTCTTCTCACATCATTTATTGAATGTCTTAATGTTTTTGTTTGTGGTATGACTGATATTTTATTATAAAAAATATTTCACAGATAAAAAATTAGGTTAACACTAGGTTCCCTTTACCAATGCTGCTATATGCAGGATATAGGGTTATGCGGTTTTTTTCCATAGATATGTAAATTACTAAACGAAATACCTCCCATTCGCAGTGATTAAAGTATGTCATCAAAACTGTAGTGTCCTTTAAATTCGTTTTTTCAAAATGAAACAAGCTCGTATTTTCAGAATGTTTTACTGAAATCAGCGTGTGTAGTTTGTGTAACGCTAACGTATTCTGGTCACGTTCAGATTAAAAGAGAGCCAGAGTAAAGACTGAATAAAAATTCGTTCAGTTGTTACAACATACGACTACAGAACAATTGTTATACGATTTTATCGAGTTAAATAGTGCTTAACGAATTCTATTTTTTTTTTGCTTTATGTAAAATGATTTTTTTTTATTAAAAATCTACTTTTTTCACATATCCATTCTATTTTGTGGGGCACGCAGGGAAGTTTCGGAAATAGGTAGGATTGATTTTTAAGCTTAACACCCATTTAGAGGCAATGCATAATATAATGTATGTAAGTATTGTGGTGCAGCAGCGCTTGGTTGACAGTTAACGTGATGGTTGCAGGTTCGACCTTTAACTACGCAAAATTATTAAATTATGTTTAATTGTAATAATACAAAATATTTTTTTTATTTTCAATGAAATTTATAATAAAATATTTACTACTGTGTTTAAATGAATATAATAGAGCAGATGTTCATAACTAATTATTCTTAATTTATATTTTTTGTTATCTTTAATTGGACTTATAAGATAAGAAAAATAAATGTATTTTTATACATAGACAAACGTAGCCGCTGTAATTTTAGAAGTACCTACAAATTCAAGAAATATATAAAAAAAAGTACACCAACATATTATTATATCATTAAATTACAAAAACAATTAAAAACCACGTTGTTTTAACTATTTAATTAACTATAACTACTACAAATGACATGTTAGTACTCAATTGTCCCATATCTCTTAATCTCGGGTGAATATCCGATCGTCGACCTTCCAAGGTAATTGTCCTGTGGAGGCGTAGCGAAGAATAGGAGGAAATGAGGCCAAGCTTTATAGCTTGTACTCGTATGTATGTGTGTTCGGGCCTAATGTAGTTATTGTGTAGTTGACGTCAACGTAAATTGTAAACGGTAAGTGGAAGCCATTTTGTTCGTATGGTTTTAAGTATTTAAGAGGTTTTTTTATGTTTGTTTTGCTTTTTCCTTTTTTAAATGTGCCTTTTTCCATTTTGTTGCTTCATTTCAAAATATACCTAATGTTTTCTAAAGAAAATGTCGGTGGTATAGTTAAATTTGTTATTTGTTAACTTAACTCTCAAGCTTTATAATTTGGTGGTGTTCCACATTTTGTTGGACATAATGCAGCGTTAGGTTGAGGCACCCAAAATATGCTTATAGATATGTACTCGGTAGTATAATCGGTACTACTTTTAGTTTTACATTTACTTTTTTTACGGTTTTACTTTTTCTTTTTAATCTATGGAAGATGTATAATGAAGATACTATAATTTAGTTCTTTTGTATAAGAATTACGATAATTTATAAGAATTTATAGGCACACTAAAACCTATATATTTTTATACATATGTATAAAAAATAATCTAAAATTTATATGACAGAAATTAAATAATTAGAAGCGAATTGACCTTTGGTGAAAGTGAAGGGACAAGAGTTAAAAGTTAGTTTAAATTATAGAAAAATTGATTACGTAACAGTTGTCAGTAGTTATACAACTGGTATAAGATCGATCGTTATATTTAGAAAGTCAGTAAACATTATAATAGAATATAAAATTTACGATTACATGAATATTAATGAACGGTTAAATGCAAATTAAATGAATGAAAAGAATAACTTGGGCCGACTATTACGGTGGTTGTGGGTTCAAATAACAGATATCTATTTATTTTTTTAATTCAAAGTTAGATACACTTAGATATCTCGATAAGTCGTATATGTGAAAAGTGTAGAAGATTATTTTTGCGGTTTTTTAGATCGATGAAGTTTTAGAGAACATACATTGTAGAGTATATCGAAAGAGAATAATTCAATAAAAGAAAAAAAATATATAATTCATTAATATATAAAAGCAAAACAATTTACTATAGAATAAACTACTTGAAGGAATTCTTACTACTACTACCTATAGTAGCACGCTTTCTTGAACATCGATCACCGCGGCGTCAAGCACCATGTAATAACCGGTTATTGTCAATAATACATGTGACTTTATAGTTTCTAAATAACGACTTACAATCATATAAATCGTTATATA
>DWGR01001084.1:0-17664 GCA_018247715.1 Heliconius burneyi
GGGTAACGGACCGGGTAGGGAAAGAGTACCCTCTTCCCTACCCAACCGGTGTCGCTGTAGAAGCCAATAAGGCTAACAGCATTAATGTCAAATTCGAAAAAAAAAAAAAAAAACGGACCGGGTAATGAAACCACCAAATATTTTGATATATTTTTAGTGCAAGAACAAACAAATCGCAAAAGATTAAATTTACTACAATTTATAACAAACCGTAGATAAATAACCATATTATATATAATAAGGAAAAAATAACAAACCTCAAGCTCCAATTTCAGACTCTGTATGGAAGCTTTTTCTTTGGCGATTAAAGCACTGTCTTTGAGCGTTTTCGCTTTCTCCTCTTCTATTCTAGACTTCTTCTCCTGATATTCTCTTTGAATATCTTCTTTTAACATCTGGTAAATATTATTTTGATTATTCATTATAATTATAATAATATAATATTTTTTACACAAATAAGAGAATAGAATTTATATTTCAAACTAGCGCTCCCGGACGCGGCTTCGCGCGCTTGAACTATAAGAATATGTATTAAATATATTTATGAAATTATTTTCAGTTTTCAATAGGATAAGTAAGAAAATATAAGCCTTAATAATTAAAATAAACTAAAAAGAATAAAAAGTAGAGACTTATTAAAAAAATATCTGAGTGATTGAAATAAACAAAGAAAAGAAGTGAAAGTAACTAAAGGAAATTCTTACTACTCTCTAGACTCTAGATACCTACTCTAACTAAACATGTTTCTATACTAAATAGGATAATTTTTGCGAGCCCAAATGATTAAAATTACAATATATTAAGTATGTAACATCGGTATAGATAACTGAACTGAGATAACCAAACATTCTTTACTACATTTTTCGAATTTTTTGTTCGAGTTCGAACTCTATTAGAAGAGAAGCAAAGTGTAGTTAAAATTAATAATAAACAGCAAATAATTACATAAAAATTAACAATAGTTCGAAAATGTATGAAAATTTACAAAACCATCAAAGTCATCTGCCCATTTGCATTGGTCAATACTATGCCGCTCATGGGCTAGGTCATTTCGAATCAGTGACGTCTCCTTAATTATTTATTAAAATGTTATACAGTAAACTATAATTTTAATCTAGATAAAATGCTAAAAGTGACTAATATAAGTAAATTATTTTCATAAAGATGAATGTCAAATTATACAAAATACATTAACAAAAACCCGATAAATTTAAAATCTAATATCTAAATTCATTAAAATGGTTACTTTTACTTAACCCTCATAGATAAATATATAACATCGCGTTTTTTTAACGTTTTTTTAACATTATTTAAAGTGCAATATTTTTGTAAAACATTGTTTTCGTGTCGTAAGCCGTTGCGACGCGTTACGACGGTTGTTATTAAGATGGCGGAATAAATTGCATGCCAAATTAATTAATATTTAATATATTAGTATATATCGATAATATTACAAATATAAGAAAAAAAATAACCTATGTTCATCCTGAGGCCTTGGATTACGGGTTTGACCCTGATTGCGTAAAAGATGGTTATTTGTTATTATTGTTGTTTTCTATATATTTTGTATCGTAATGTGCATAGCTATAATATATCTTATTTAATTTTGTTTTCATAACGAATGTAGTGTTATGGAAGAGCGGGGCCTGCTGTTACAAGTACTAGTATTATACTAGTTATTTACTAGGGTGGTCTCATTACTTTCTACCTAATTAGATGAAATGTGAAACTGAAATAAATATATTTTATTTATTTATTTATTATTTAAAAGACAGACAGACAGAGTTACTTTCGAATTTATAATATAGGTATGGATATTCATTATACTAACAAATAGATTAACTTAACTTATACTCGTATTCAATTAAAAACTTTAAAAAATCTGATGGATATACTTATGAAGTCGAAGACAACGAATTTTTTCACAATAAAATGAGTTGAATATAAAAAAATGGCGAAAAGTTAAATAAAAACATTTTAATATATATTATGACTCGACAAAGTCGATTTCAAGGCGCAGCTTAAGTTCCGACATTCAACACTCGATGCCTCACAAATTTGGCGGCTTATTATTTATGAAATTACCTTTATTTCTTCATCTTGTTTTTTCAATATATTTTTGGCAAACTCCGTCTGCTTGTTGAAAGTTGCCTTCTCAAATTCGAAATCCATTTTCTTTTGCCTTAATGCTGCTGATTCTTCTTCAATCATCTAATAATTGTAATATATTGTGACAAATGTAATTTAAATAATCAGCTTCACGCTGTATGCCGCACACAGCACGATAGGCAGAGGGAACTTAGTATTAAGACACACCGTTCTCCCGACTCATTGTTCTTTCCGCCGAATTCTGGAGGCATTGGGTGTTGAGTGGCGGAACTCAACGCCGCGCTTTGCCTCGACACCACAGCCAACAAATAAATATAATTTTAATAAAGAGAAATTTGAAATAAATATTTACCTGAATAGACAAAGGTATTTAAAAGAAATGAAAATGGACGAAATGCAAGATTAGTGTAAATGTAGGTAGGTAGATATTAGAATAGAAATTAGAAATATATGTATGAACAAGAACGTGCAGATCGAACGAATGAGTAATGAAAGAATGATAAAAAAGATATATATAGGAAAAGTGAGCGGTAAGAGAGTTAGGAGACCTCTGTTGATCCTTGTAGTATCGATATAGAAGACAACAAATAGATTGTAAGTGCGCATATAAGAATTTAAACGTAACTTAATAAGAACGTACGGCTTAGTGATTAGAGCACTATGACTGTCTCCAAGTTGTTCCGTCACTTAACACCCAATTCGACAAGAATTCGGCAGAAAGTGTCTTAATAAGGGTTTGTTCCCTTATTAAGACACTTTCTGCCGTCTGTCTTAATATCAGGTTCCCATGTTCGTTTTGCCTACCCTGCTATGTGCAATAGCGGGTAACTAAAAAATTACTTACCGCCGTCATTTGCTTGAGGCGAGCTTCCAATATATTGACCATATCTCTAGTCTCCGATTTCTCCTTTTCGAAGTTTTCTTTATCTTTCTTGAGCTGTTCAAGCATATCTACTTGTTTAAACAAAATAAATTAATTTCATGAAATTGTGAATTTACTAAAAATAGGACAAGGCGCATCGTCTGACTATAAAAGTGAGCACTGTGGGTTCGATTCCCAGGCGGGAGAATGAAACATTTTTAATTCTTCGCTCTGGTATCGAAACTAAGTGCGTCATTGAGTTCCGTCACCTAATACGCAATGTATTTATAATTATACGGTGCGTGTGGAACGGAATGTCTTAAAATAGCTTGGGAAATTTAAATAATGAAAAGAAAGTAATCTACTAAAAAAAGGTTACGGGTCATTTGCCTCTAGTGTAAAAAGTGATAATTAAAAAGTAATCACTTAGTTTTCTACACTAAATGCAGGAAATAAAATAAAAAATAAAGAAACTATTTCTTACCGGTTATTTGCGTTTCTCTAAGGTGCACACTTCTTTCGACGTCTTTTTGAGTGTTTTGACTCAACAATTCGACTTTATCATACAAAATGGCGCATTTCTCATTACTTTCTGTAACGTTGGTTAATAATTGTTGAAGCTCCAATGAGAAACTAGCTGAATCTTTTATTAGTATTTGTTCTTGTTTCACTGCGTTTCTATAAAATAATAATGGGTACCATTGTCAACTTTACGCTGTGTCCCGCACACAGCAGGGTAGGCAGGTTGAACCTAGTGTTAAGACACTCTCTTCCCCACTTTCCGCTGCATTCTGGAGGCATTGCGTGTTGAATAGCGGAACTCAACGCCGAGCTTTGCTTTGACACCAGAGCAAAGAAATGGAAATATAAATTTAAATAAATATATAATTTCCTCGAGTGGGGATCGAGCCCGCAACCAGTCGTGCTTACACTTTGTGCCTCTGCGCTCCGACTGGCCTCACCACCATTGTATATAGAATATACAGAATACCGTTATACCGTTTGTATATAACTTATAACCTGTTTTCTATTTTTATTTATCTCAGTAATAAGCGAAATCCAACACATCGATCAACAAATTAGCCGGCAGATTGGTCTCCGGATTAGTAGATATTGATATCTATTTATTACGACTGGATATGTACAGATTGGTCTACAAATTCATGAACTGACCAATTGATGTCTATTTATTACAAACAAATTTATATAATAAGTATATAATTGTAACTCACTTTACATTCTCCATTAGGGCCGCATGATGTTCCTGCAACACTTTAACATTGTCCAAATGTTGTTCTCTCAGCATATCATTCTCAGCTTTATGTCTCTCTGTTAGAGAATTCAAATTTTCTTCCGCCATTTTCTTGTACTGCAAATGATGATCGTTCAACCAACTGATCTTTTCGGAATAATATTTGATTAGCTTGTCACTATCTTCCTTCATTCTTTCTTCTGCTTGAGTAAAGGAAATTTCTAGAAACGCAAGCTGACGCCTACAACATTTATTGTCATTACTGTTGTTACACGATATTAAATGTTTATTTGTAAAGGCTTTAGCAGAGTACAGTATAGTCAACGTGTCGTAGCCACCCTGAAGTTAGGTTTTCTGAATTTTAGAAATATCCTTAAATTTGATCAGCGCAGCCATCTACAGTTAGCTTCAGGGTGACCACGACTCGTCGATCGTACTATACATATTAATGGAATATATCTTATTTATTTATTTATTTAATACTTATTACACCATAACATATTAAATAACTTAAACACAAAAAAATTACAAACATAAATTAACTTAAACATAAGACAGATACTGTTTATATAACGTGATAACGTCAACACATACCTATAAGATGTCTCCATTAAATCAATTTCTTTGTCGTGATTTTCTTGCAACGATTGAACCAGTTGCAATAACTGTTTCCTCTCTTTTGTAAAAGGAGTTTCTATCCTTTGCACTTCTTGATAATCGGTTACTTGACCAGAGGTTTCATCTTCTGTATTGGTATCGCCTAATAAAGCCTGTAATAAAAAATCAACCCAAGGCAATGTAATGATAGCCATGGGAAAAAATACAGTACTAAATAATCTATGTATATAGGTTATGTATATAAAAGATGTTCCCATTGACTGAGGTAAGACGCACGCTGAATCCGCTAGAACTATCTACCTACTACTAACTGCGTAGAACCGTGAAATTTAGACATAAGTTTTATAGTGAGTATTTTTGTAATGTGGACACCCACTAAGAAGGGAATTTGGAAAATTTTAACCCTAAAGGAATAAAATAAGGGTTGAAAGTGATCCCATTATTGGTTTTTCCTTTCGGGGTTTCGGAAGATAAAAATGTATAATTTAACTGCATTTGTACGATAGTTTTTGAGTAATAAATTGTATTATTCATAGTGGTTTAACCTTACATACGAATTGAGATAATTTTAGAAATCGTTATATTTATTTTGTCTACCCTCACCTTTATTCTTTGTGTGATTCGTTCTTGATGAGCGCTTATAATAGCTTGCATTTGTACTCTATTTTCAGTTTGCCGACGCAACATTGAGTCAAGCTGTTCGTGCTGGGCGAGTACAGCTTCACGTTGAACCCTTTGACTTTCCTTTTGTCGCACTTTAAATTGTAAAGGTATATAAATAATGGAGCTAAAATGTATAGGACGTAACATAGAGATAGCCTTTACGTAAATATATGTAGTTATAAAATTAAAATTTAATAAAATATTAAAATTGTATGTTAATTTAGAAGATGTAAGAATTGGACATTGGCATCTTCTGCATCGGCCAAAAAAATATTTCATGGCGGGTAGGTATTAAGTTACTCGTAGGTTAAGTTGTCAAACTTAACTAGGAAATAAATAGGATTTTTTCAAATTTTAAACATATTATTAAGAGAATTTGTTCCCAGCATTATGCAAAATTTTCGAGATGTTGCACATTGAGTAACGGAACACACCGCCGTGCTTTGCCATGTCATCGAACGAGAACATGAAAAGATTAAATAATTTATTACCCCGAGCGGAAATTGAACCCAGAACAGTCGCGTTTACAGTTATAACTAAGCCTTGTTCAACATTTAGAATCTCTGAACTCTCAGACTAAATAGCAATAGTTGTCTAAGCGATAATATAAACGTAATAAATAAAAATCTCACTTTGCATTGCCGCCAATTTATTGTCCTGCGCTTTCAGCTGTAAGGCTACCATCAGCTGCGATTCTTGTTGCTGTAAATAAAGAGCAGCCCCTTCCATAGTTATATCTTCTTTACTATCTAATGTTGGCATATTCAAAGTTTCTGAATTTCTTAATAAAACTTGATCTCCTTTTATTTCTTTTACGGTATCCTTTTGCGATTCTGGTTCTTCAGCGATTGCTTTAGGTTTCTCAAATTCCTTTGTATTTGCTTTGGAAGGTTCTGAATGATGTTCCTGTGCAGTTTCTTCGGTATTTTTAGCTTTTTTAAATGAGCCACCTCCAAGCCAAGCGGGAACATTTTTTTTTTCGTCATCTATGTTTTCGTTATCTTGAAATATACCTAGCCAGTCGTCATTAGATTTACTTTTTTTTCGCTCGTTAGGAACTTCTTTAGAATTTTCTATTTTAGAGGAAGATATTTGTTTATTTGATTTGGTCGAGGGCAAGTTGGTTTTTGTGTCTGCATTATTCAAAAAAGAATCTAAATCAAAATTTTGTTTTCTTGCTGTTGTATGTTGGCTGCTTACTTTAGTTGTTGGGGCTCCTAGAATATCGTCAAGCAAGGACTGTGAACTTTTAGCTTTATCCAAATGTTTTTTTGGTTCTTTCTTTACGTTTCCACTCAATTCATTAAAATTAGCTTTATCAATAATACTCGTATTAACTTTTGACTTTGCGTGTGATTTACTAGTTTCAGTTCCATCAGAGGACAATTTACTTTTAGATTCAATTTGTTGATGTACAGACTCCTTTGAAATCGATTGCTTAAAGTTGATTGAAGAAATAGTCTTTAGAGAATCATCTTTGTTTTTGAAATCAAATGACTGTTCCTTCTTGAGAGTATGAGTTTTATCCCCTGTAAATATTATTTCGTCTATAACATTACTTGATTGTGTTTTTGTTTCGTCTAGATTAAATAAAGCGTTCTTCTTTGCCGCAATTGGAGTTTCCGTTTTCTTTTGTGGCTTTTTCTTTCCAAGTATATCATCATCAAAAAAGCTATCATCACTTCCATCACTTAAGATTCCAGCTAATGGATCATCAACATTGAAACTCATATTTCCGGGCTAACTTAGTTACTATCTAGATATCAACGATTATTAAAACTATTTGTAATATTTTGTTTACAAAATTTAGCGCCATAGCAACATTCACAGATTATCAAAAGTGTAATTCTCTTCCTGTAGTGTAAGAAACGGATAATTTGACAGTACCGTAGACACCGTACTTGCATTAAGCATTACTAACGAATTTTCTTAATAGATGTTATATAAATACGACAAAAAACGATAAATTAAATTAATAATAAAATTTTAAAAATATAACGTATAAAAGTATTTTGTTAAAGTACGGTTATTTTAATTTTATTTCTGAACGCAACACAAAGACTGACGAGTAATGAAAAATTTGTTGCTTCACGTCAGCCAGTCGGCTCGGCTGTATTTTTAATTATTTTTTCAAAACAACTTCTCTAAAAATATACATTTTTTGTTTATTAGATAAATCCAAGTATATAATTAGTGTTGAATCATGGAACATCTAGGTAAGGTTCAATACATATTTCTATTAAGTTTGTTGTGTCGATTTTTGACAATTTTGTTTGGTCCTGAAAATATCTATTGTTCTATAATATTGCTAACTCATGTCACTTTTTAGCGTCAGAAAAAGGGGATACCGCAGAAAATTTTGACCCTAATTCAATAGCCAACGGCAACTCAAAAGTAGTTGCGGAAAACAAAGCATGTGTTGATAATGGCAAACCGCACATCGAAGCCTCCACTGAAGCCGCTGCGTGTAGTTCAGAATCAACAGAAGATTCAATATGTGAGATCCCGGAACAGATCGAATTTACCGTAGTTTTTAATAAAAGTAGACATGACATCACATTTGCTTATGATGCTACTGTATTAGAACTCAAAGCTCACCTAGAAAGGATATGCGGCGTACCACAATCAGCTCAAAAATTAATAATAAAAGGCATGGCGCGGGATAATGTTACATTAAAAAAGGCTGGAATAGTAAAAGGTGGCAAAGTAATGCTTGTTGGATCTAAAATGGATGATATACTGGCTGTAAAAAGTGCACCTAAGGTACAATATTCAAAAATATCATTATGATTAAATAAATATTTTGTAATAATATGAAGAAAATTTATGATTTTAATAATTTTTTAATCACTAAAAGTAGATATCACTTAAAGTATTTTATGTTATAGGAAATTTTGGAAGAAAAAAATAGTAGCCAGTCAAGTAAAGAACCACTGTGTGTACAAAAAATCCACAGAAAAGTTCTTGATAAAGGAATCCCTCCAGATGTTATGCCAGGAATTAAAGGTGTTAAGGTATGTATATTATGCAGTATCAATATATTTAAATTACTTGGATATATTATAATGTTAATATAATTTAAAGATTAACATAAAAATATAATTTTAAAGAAGTTCACGTATAATAAACTTTCATGAATTACATAAAAAAACGGTTAGGAGTACCTTGGTACAGTGTCTGACTGTTAGATACCATTGAGTGTTCAATTCTCTCTAGTATAATGAATTATTAACAGAGGATCTTGACTAGTGGTAGAGTAGGCAAACAGAACCTAATGATCTCTTTGCCTACTCTGCTTTGCAGAAATAATGTCAGAAGCCAAAAAACAGTTAATAACCGCTTTCATCAAAGATTAGTAGTCATTTGTCAAAATATTAATTTATACAAAAATATAATTTGTGACAAACAAACGTTGGATGGTGTGTGGGAAACGGTCACACTAGGTTAGTTTAACAATTATGTATTAAAAATTAATATGTACAACTATTTTCTATTAGGAACCACTTCCTCCTGTGCCATTAAGTGGAATGTTAAATAAACATGGAGGCAAAGTGAGGCTCACTTTCAAACCAGAAAAGGACCAATTGTGGCTGGGAACAAAAGAGCGTACTGAGAGGCTTGCCATGACCTCTATTAAAAGTAAATATAATTTCTGAGTGTATATTAATTATATGTAATTAACTCGGGAATATATTTATAAAAGAAAAAATAATAACAGAAATAATATAATTCATAATGCATGCAATGATGGTTGTTGCTCTTCAGCTTAAAATGTTTTAAATTGCAAAAGTATATGATGCCTGAATATTCTAAATATTTCTTTTTTATTCAACAGGTATTGTTTCTGAACCTATTAAGGAACATGAAGAATATCACATAATGGTGAGTAAAAGTACTACTATTTAATGTTTTATATTTTTATAAACATTATTTAAAATATTTAGAAAAATAATATGTTCTTATTGAGCTATTTGGAAGTTCTTATATCCTAATCACAAAAAAAACAAAAATCACCATTAACACACCAAGCTCTCACCAAATTGCACAAACTGAAAAAAAAAATATTTTTCCCTTAGCCCATGTATTAATGTTGTAATTTTATGGTATACTAGTGGACGCACGCTGCTTCTCCTGCTTATTACCCTTAGGGGTGGATTCTAATAAACCCTGAAACACATGTTCAATTACATATGCTCACTAGTCTAAATTTCAAATTTTGTAAGAATCAGTGCCATTTTAAAGATTTTTCCAGACAGACTTTCAACCCCTTATCCTATACCTTATGCACTCTTAGGAGGTGGATTCTAAAAAACCATGAAACACATGTTCAATGAAATATTTTGAAGTCTGAATTTAAAAAAATATAAGAATCGGTGCAGATTTAATTTTTTTTCCATACAAATTAAATAGGGATTTCATCCCTTAAGGGTTAAAATTTTTCAAAATCCCTTTTTAGTGGATAAAACCTACAGATTACGAAAATAAACATCTGTCCAAATTTTACATTTCTTTACACAGCAGTTATGGCTGTGCTTGCGTCTGTCTCCAGTCAGTCAGTCCTTTAATATATATAGATATGGTAAAATATGATAAAAAGTAATACAACTTTTTATTATTTTCAAAACTAGCCTGTATTCTAAAAATTTCTAGTATCCACACATTATTACTAAGAATGATCATTCCGCATGAAAGAATATTACTTATGATATTTTTTGCATTTTCAAAAACGTTATACACACAATAGGAAAAAATTTTAGAATTCTTTAAAACTGGGCTTTATTTTTACAGGGTCTACAACTTGGCCCTACAGAAGGATCCAGGTATTGGGTGTACTGGGTACCTGCACAATATGTAGAAGCCATAAAGGATGCTGTGTTTGGAGTATGGCAGTTCTTTTAGTTACAATATTGTATGTGCATCTACCATATGCAATCTACTTGGGTAGTTGCAATAAATTTGAAATTGTGGATGTGAACTTAAGTGCCCTAGCACATACTACACAATATATTCCATTTTATATTTAGAATTTCATAATAATGATTGACTTATACAATTTTACGGTAATATAAGATAATTGTATAAGATAGTGCTAGGGCTCTCTCTCTCTCTCTATTAAGATCCACCTAAATTATTTCAAGTTTAGTCCTTATTTTATTTTTAAATTCAAAACAAAATTCTTTCTTTTAATATATTGTTTATGATCATGTACCATTCACAATGGTAGTGTTTGTTTTGTGATATCTTTGTGCTATGTCAATTATATATTGTCCATTGATAATTTGGCATAAATCTGGTCAAGTGAGAAATTATTTTTTGCTATTATAAAACTGCATTATATGCATATTTTGGGTTTTAGAACTGTACAATAATGCTAAGAATGGTAATGTAAAATCGTCTCCAATGCAGTATTGACATTGTCATGAGCTTATTGTCCTTTGTGTTTCGAAACCTGATCTCTATTCAAACTTTATAAAATTTGTACGCAGTGAAGGATTGGATGGAATGAAAATCAATCATTTTTTAAAAATGATTTGTTAAAACATATTTTTCTGCTGTTTGCGTTTTGTTTTATAATCCAACCAATGCTTTACAGTAATTTGATATTAGAATTAGATAAAATGTTTTAAACTTAACATGGTTTTATTTGAAATTTCAAAATGCAACATCTTAGTGGTGTAAAAATTTAATCATAAATAAATATGAGGAATAATTTATAATTATAGTCCTTAAAGCTAGATGTAAATAATCATACAATATAATAAAATGGCACTTGTATATAAGGAAATAATAAACTTTGGCATCTCAATATGTAAATAATACTGAAATTGAAGCATTGGTGAAAATAATGTAATCAACCATATTCAGATTGCACTGTCAAAGAAAACTGGCCTTTTGGAATAGTTGTTGCATGGTACCAAAGACGTGTATCCAGTAGAACTGCAATAGAAAAGTACTAGTTCTTACAAATACATCTTATTTTAACATTTATATGTTTATATAATATACATATACTGCTTTTTAAATTGAACTTTTAATAAAAAGTTTTCTAAGCAACTATTTTACTCTAAAAATTAAATTTCAAAATGACTATTATTTAAATAGAGTTATGCAAGTATTTTTGAATTGTCCAAGTAACATGTAGCTAGCATTGGTTCTCAACAGCTCTTCTGAGAAGAGCCACCAATAAACTCAACAGTTGCTCTTGTTATTATTGCTTACTATAATAATAAAACAGAGGAATTAATAAATTCTAATGATATTAATTCTACACTTTACACATTTGAGGCTGTTGTGGTGTAGTAGTTCCAAGTAATGAGGCAAGACACTGTGGTGAGTTCTGCTACATATCACATTTGTGATGAAAATTATGCGGTAAATGTGAAACAGAAGTGTCTTAATGCTAACTGAGTGTCTTAACTCTAGGTTGTCACATTTCTTCTGCCTACCTTGCTGTGTATGGGATACAATGGGAAACAAAAAAATTTTACACTATCCTTCATGTTATCTTGGACAGTCTTTACATTTACTTTAAATTTCTGCAGTGACAAATTTACAAATACAGTCTTCTGTCAGCACCTCCTCCATAAAGACCTAATACAATAAAAAAAAATCCCCAAAAAGTCTCTTATTTTTTTTAAAACATTTTTTTTTATTTAAGTATGGGTTAGAAATATTTTACCCTATATGCTGTTCCTGTAAAAATAGTGCTGACACTGTCCTGTATACTGTGGGAATGCTATTAATAATCATATCTGGTCAGACCTATGAAAAATATTACCAATGTCTCCTGGGTCCACATAATACTGAATTTTCTGACATATTTGTTCACATTCTGGGACAGGAATTATAGTCCATATCTTTTTACCCTTAACTTGCCCTTGCCACATTAATCTGGGTATATAGTCTATCTGAAAATAAGGGGATAATCATAGAGTATATATTAAAGTATATTAATAAGTTGAGGTTTTGATCAACAATTGCTGCAATTATTGTATTTAACTTATTTTTATTCATCTGCTCTGTAAAACTAATATGGATCCACTCCTCAAGGTGTAATGACAATCACAAGTGGGAAAGTGTGAAGATTTTTTTAACATTCAGTAAAAAAATTATATATTTAACTTACATGCATGACAGCTCCTATTTCATATCCAAAGAATATATTTTCAGTTGCAGGAAATTCTGCATCTTCTGGCAGAAATTCGGGAATACTGTAGTACTGTCTAATATTTGATAGTATGTTAGGATGACAGTTTCCCCTAGAATAAATAAAAAATATTAACTTAAATTTAACAAACTTACAATATCAATAGTTTTTATTTCAAATACTAACCATCCTACATACCAGGGCTCTTGCCCGGCATCATTGTTTATTCGAGCATCAGGCATCTCAAACACCTGTTTCAGTGTAAAAATATTTGTCTTGAAGTTAAGAAATTGACAGCCTTCTTCCAAGCTCTCATAGCTACCAAGAGTTTCTTCATACAATCTTTTAAATATATAAAAATTTAATTCTCTGGTCGCTCTCCAGTGTTTTACAGCACTTTTTACTACTATTGGCTTTGAGGAATATGCATACGTCTGTACATAAACAGAATAAAACTTAAAGTAAAAAAGTTAAAATCGTTGTGCCAAGGAATATAGTAACTCTAGTAAAAATATCGTACCCTAAAACTTTGGCGTGTGATGTTCTGTAGTATAATAGGTTTCGTAACGTTCGCACAATAGTTACAATCGGCAAGCGGCCGCGTCGCTTCCCACACCAAGTGATTAATAGGTAACAAACATCTTGCACTTAATAAATATTCCACTGCGAAACTAGTTAAAGTTCCTAATATAAATATTAACACTACTGTTATTATCGCGGTATTTAAACCTATAAATAATGATTTTTCTTTATCATTAACACAAAAATAGTGTCTAATTAACGCTGGATCTAAGCCTTTTTGAATTGCCCGGTTCTGAATCCATTTTAGATGTCTTTGTATAATTTTCTTTTCTCTAGTAACTTTTTGCATAATGTCATTATTTCTTAGTTTGTAAAATTTCAAAGAAATAAGGGCATTTTACATAACTACTTAAAACCTATATTTGTATAAATGTCAAAATATATTGACAATTATTTTGTCACTTCACGGTATTGTCGGATCTATGGACTTGCTCGTCTTTAATTGTTTTTTAACCATAAACGTAATGTTCATATTTTGACTATACTAATAGTTTATTGTATAGCGGTTTCAACACAATTTTACAATTTAAAAAATTACGGTGAGTAACAATATATCTATTTAATTTATTGATTTTCAACGGATAAAAGTAGGCACTATCTATAATATGACAGATGTATATGTTCAAAATAGCGTCAGCGTTCAAACACAAACTCCAAGTGAATTTGTCTATGATTTGACCTGACGCTGTCAAGTCAACGAACTGATGAACTTGGCGGTTTCAGTACTAAGTTAGCTAGGTAAAGCCTAAAATGCCTCCAAAGAAGCGTGAAAAAGATAGTGAAACAAATAAAAACTCAAAAATAGACCACTTACAGGCTGACCATGAGTTATTTTTACAAGCATTCGAAAGTAAGTCGTGATTGTGAGTGATGATAAGTTGCATTCTCTTATGTATAATTTGGACATCATATTTAAATATCTGTCTTATTTCAGAGCCTACACAGATATATAGATTTTTACGGACGCGTAATATGTTATCGGTTCGTATTCAAGTTATTCAAATAAATTATTATTTACAGTGTAAATGATCTATGAACAAATGTTTTATGGAGTGTTTTTGTTTGCAGCCAATTTTTCTAAACAGGACATTGTCCTATATGAAACGCAGAATGTCTAGGAGTAATAAAACCCGTATCGGATTTAAAGTAGATTGCTTATTGGAAAAAATAACTTTAAAAAAGAGTACTGAATTACAACCTAATAGTTTAGGTGGTTATATGACTTTAACATTTTTGGGCTTTTATGATAAAAGCTTGGAAGAACCAAGAGAATTTCAAGTTAAAGTTGAAACATTATTATTAAAAATTTGTCACAAGAAAAGGAAAGAAAGTTCATCTGCTATTGTGGAAGTATCAGTAAGTATAATCTCTTAATAAACAAGTGTTGACATTGATGATGTAATTATATTTTTGTCTTTCTAAATCGCATTCATTAATAATTTAAATGATAGGTTGGAAGCTGTTCTGTACCTCTCAACCCCTCAACATCCGAGCCTCCAGCTATGGCATCAGCAGTCAGTATATCTAGTGACACATTTAGTCCCTCCCAAGGCCCTAATGTCAAGTCTTACATGTTGATGTTAAGAGTAACTGTCACAAATGCCTCACCTAATGCCAATGGCACTAGTTCTACAGAAATTACTAATGGGGAAAATGATGGTAAGTAAAGATGTATGTAATGTATGATAAAATAATGAAAATGTAACTAATCACTCTCTGTATATGGAAGATTCAGCTTCACACTGTCTCCTGAAGGTATACAAAAAAAAAACTATTATTGAGGTCAATTACCAATGTAAATATAATTGATTTAAAGTTTTTACTACTATATTTTGCCAAAATTCCCTTAACATTCTGTTTGTTTTATTTCAACTGTTTCCTAAATAAATAGAAGCTATGTCAGTATATAAAGAACATATTATAAACTTCATGCTTTATCCTTAACAGGTTAGTCAGACACAACAGAGCGCCAAACGACTATACATACCTCTTTTGCCTCATCCACTGTCATCATCCTCTTCATACACTACTTAACTGCCCTCCAGGGGGTCCTCATGCTTTTTACCTGACCTTACTCCAGTATCTTTAATACTATGTATTGGAAGATCAACTGAGGTCTCCCCATACCTCTCTTACCACCCACTTTTCCATCATAATTCTTTATAGCCTATTCCTGCATCAGTCATTCATACAGTGACATTCTCGCTAGTACCTGCCATTCTGTGCCTATAAAATGTGCAGATGAAATAGAAATGCTATGCAAGTTTTAAAATTTTAACATTTTTATTTTAGAACCTTTAACAAAACGTCTTAAATCATCTACTGAATTAAATTCATCAAGTACTGATTGCAAATGGAGTAAACTATATGGCAGTGAATTGATAGTGTATGACAAGCACAATCGTTGTTTACTTACGAATGGTGAATATGATTTAGTCTTACACGACGTAACTCCTGGTGGACGTAGCGCTACTATAACTAGATCTCCACACAAAGCTTTAATGGCTCAGTGGGAGACTATACCAAATGTAAGTTAATTTTTATTATTATCACTTTTGTTCTTTTTGAAATGTTCTTTCACTCTAACAACAGAAAAATAGTACAATAATATAAACCTTAGAAAATATAATAAAACAAGAAATTGTATCTCTTGATAACTGTTGCAGTTCTGTCCAGCCACTAAATCGTACATTCTTTTACTGTCATTGAAATTTTGTAACTTTGGTACATACAGCTTTTGTTGTTGGCATTCCTTAGAGAGATTTTTACAAATTTCTGGAAATGAGCCTCTGAAATAATATTTTCTTATTCTTGATAATCTCAATATATCCCAGGGATCCCTTTGGATCGCAATGCCCACCAGATGCACTGACAAAGCACACAGTCAAAGGCCTTCTGCAGATATTCTAAAAAGGCCGCATGCAGAGCTCTCTTTTCCCTGTATGCCTCCATCAATGTTCTATAAGTGAAAACGGCATCCAGAGTACCCGACCCTGGCTGAAATCCATATGGAGATTCAGAGATAGTACACTCGCAGCGGAGCCTGAGGTCGATCATGAGCGCATGAGAGCTCTTCGAGCGCGAAGAGCTTAATGGTATGACTCATAAGCTTAATGCCCCTATACCACAGTCTTGAACACAACCCTTCCCTTGTAAATAGGGGTAATGAAGCTAAGCCGCCACTAGTGTGGCATTTTTCCAGTGTTGAAGATATGGTTAAAAAGGTCAGTAAGCATGAGCACACCCAGAGAACCCAAAAATTCCACGCTTCGATCGGACTATCTTCAGATCCCACCGCTTTTCCGTTCTTCATGCGTCGAAGGCTATTACGAGTTTCATCAAGTTTTATTGGGGCAATAAATCCGAGGCTAGGCGGTGGGTCGTGATGAAGACTGCATGGGTGCTGAGTATTCGGCAACTCCTGGAAATAGCCTCTCCACCTCTCCTTCACAGAGGCGTGACTACAGAGCAGCGTGCCCTGAGAATCTCTGACGCAAAGACATTTTGCAATATCTTGCGTCGCTTTATCCCGGGAAGGTGCCAGTTTGTACATGAGCTTCTGCCCCTCCACAGTCTCAAATTTATCATGCAATGGTGACAACCTCCCATTGCGGGCTCTGGCTACAGCTCTTTTACTGGCGAGTACAGGAGAGATAGATTGCTGCCACTTCTTAAAGGCAGCCGTCTTTTCACGAGTCATCTCCTGCACCTTGTCATCCCACCACCATGTCTCCCTGTCGATGACACATCCTCCCTTAGAAAGGCCAAGAACTGACAGCATTTGAATACAACGAATATGTAAAAAGTTACCATAGTTTTAAAATAACTATGCAAGAAAATAATAATCATATTCAAAAGCGAAGCAAATTAAAAGCGAGATGGCGAGATTTCTCCATCAATTTCTATCCTCAGCAACATGTGTGCATTCCTTAAAGGTGTTATTATAATCGGTACATAAATAAGAAAGTTATATAAATTTAAAGTAACATACTTGTAAACAAAATTATTAATTGCTAAAAAAGTTATTTTATACAGTTGTTTTATTGAATTGGAAAAATCTTTGGTGTTCGATGATTTATTGTTAAACAATATCTGTTTAAAAAATATATATTGTATGATGACATAAAACACCGAGATTTCAAGATTTAAGATTCTCCAATGTATGTAAGTTGACCTCATGTCTATAGAACCAATCATATTAAGGTATTTTTGAAATATTATATCACTACCTTCTTTTAATATTTTATTTATGTACCTACATATAAATAAAATGGAAGGGTCTGTACCAAAATAGTTACAAACTGTATAATTTTTTGTGTGTCTGTTTTTCTGTTTCTTCAAGTGACACCGATCTAATTGTTATGGAATTGACATTGAAAGTTAAAGGGGGTTGTTGAACAACATTATCGCCAGCTATTTTTACCCCGAAAT